>JAQFYM010000198.1:0-100264 GCA_034694785.1 Agrenia bidenticulata | reverse complement strand
AACGTAGACTGGAGTATCATTCTCTATATAGTGAGAAATGATTTGTTTAAGGCAGAAAACAGCCATTTCTGTACCGAATTTTTTCTTATACCCGAATTGGTTGTCCGTCGTGTTTAGCATATTTTTAAGTCTACTAAGTAGTAGACGTTCTAGTTTTTTGGAAAACATGTCGCAAGAGCTATTTGTCTGTAGTTTTTCTTTAACGTAGAGTCAAGACCTTTCTTTTTCAAATTAGGTACGATTGTAACTTCGGTTAGGGATACCGGCAAGGTGGAATTCTTTACAATATTATTCATTAAAATAGTTATCAACGCATAAATATTTTCGTGTGCAAATATTATATTCTCTATGCATAATTTATCCGGCCCTCTAGCCTTACCTCTTGTTAAATATTTACAAACTTTTGTAATTTCCGAAATCGTGAATTCATTAAAGCTCTCAACTGTTTGAATTAGATCTTGAATATTTCTTTGGCTACTATAAAGTGTACCATAATGCGCTTTCCAGAGGTTACAGATATCTGTATCTCCAACAGCATCCTCGACTTTATTCGAGACTGAGTATGTTTTACATTCGATATTTTTTTTAACATTTTTCCAAAAGGAATTAAAATTTTTGTCTGAGCATAGGTCTGCCAACTGGTCAGCTAATATTTGCCTTCTGTTACGATGACACTTACGTAACTTGCTTTTAAAAATATTCTTACAATTTATGACATTCAATCTTAATAACTCAGAGCTGGAATTATTTAACCATTCAATATTGGCCGATTTGTATGCCTTATAAGCCTCGCTTACAAAAAGATTCCATCCAGGTAAGCAGTTTGACCTGGACTATGTTGGGCTGCAGCACGTCCTTCGGCTTCTTGTAGACATTTGACAGTTTCGCTGTACATGTATTCACGGTCGACATCATTTTCATTGTTTACTTGGATCAGCAGCTTGGAGAGGTTTTGTTCCGTATCAGCATAATATCTACCAGTAGTGTGACTCTTTGCGCTCTTCCAGTGGATGGTGGGACTTCGGTAAACCATCGCTTTATTAGAGCACCAGCTGGCCACATACGTGGAGAGAGGAAGTCATCATATTCAAAGCTCCCTTTGTCAAGTGTAAGGTGGTAAGATGAGTAGTTTTGATCGTCGAATCGGGACGGTAACTTTTCAATTGTGAGGCATCTGATACAGACCTACACCATTTGTCCATTCAGAAATATCACTTTCTGTGACATCAGGATTAATTCGGGAGATGAAAATGTGAGCTGTCTTACTGAAAGACACTTTAGGAATCACGGACCACTTATCTTGAATCACAGTTTTATTATCACCACCACTTCCAATAACTATGGCTGACTTGTTTTTAGAAGATTTTTGTTTTCGCGTAACGATTTTAAAATCCAGTTCACTGTCATTATCTTGTGATAGATTTGACCTACCAGCAGTAACAACATCAGTATAGGACTTAATATTTAGTGATGTTGGAACCTTATGAATTCGACATTTGGTCTTGTTTTTTGGCAACTGCTTTGATTAGAGATAGAGCTTCGTCAAGTTTCTCATCGAAGTTTGTGAGCGGCAGCACTTTGGAGTCAATATCCTTAACCTTATTATTAAGCACATAGAGATCAACTTCACTGGAGTCAGCTGAGATCGGAACTGGCAAAAATGATACCAGAACTAAGTAGGTCCAATGATGACAATAATTGAATTATGTTGTTGATAACAGATAACTTTTTTTCTTCATTATCGAGATCTTTAGGGCAATTTCTATTGCGAGGGATTTTTCCAGCCTTTGTCAATAAATTGTCACAGTTTTGTATAATTAAATTTCGGGCTTGGGAAATCTCTTCGTCGGTATAAAAACTGGCCACAATGAGAGCAATAGTCTTATTAATTATTAAGTATCGACAGATACTTTATGCGAATGCTCTTGTGTCCGTCCGTCTGTCTGTCTGTCCGTCCCTCCGCACGATTACGCTCAAACGGGTCAACAAATCTTCATTAAACTTGGCACACATTTTCTACGACCTCTATCTCAGGCTAAGTTCGAAGATGGGCCTTATCGGACGGTTCCTTGAGGGTCCTGCCGTAAGGGTCCAATGTTAACATGCAATGTATAGGGTCATGTGATATATCGTTCGAAAGCTATAGTCAATAGCTATTGAACAGAACATTGCAGTTGGGTCCCTAGGACCTCCCCTAAGACAGTGGGAGGGGTTAAATGGGGCAAAATGACATTTCAATGAAATATTATACTATACATCATGGTGAACAAAACAGAATATGATATCAGGGTCAAATGTCATCCAGTGACCCAGAAAATGGACATATACCCGAAACAGTCGATACTTTACTATTTCGTTGAACGGTTTATTCCTCTATTCAATGCAAAGTTTATATAGGTCAAAAGGTCATTTAAAATGATTGTTTTATTAAAATTCCTTTGGGATTCAGGAGACAGCTGTATGTCACCAGCCATGGCGGGAATAGGCTTTCTTTTAAAGGTTACCATGGGTAACAATGAGGTCAAAAGTAAACTTAAACCCCCCTTAACTTTTGTGAGGATCAAATAGTCCCTGAATTGCGAATTCGGGAATTGTAATAATTTCATCCTTTAGAAATTAAAAGCATATCCGATAAATCAAACATTGGTTGTAATTGTAAATTAAATTGATCAAAATCTGTGGATTTGAACTTTATCTGTAGACTGATTAATGGTTAACCCCTTGGCGATTAGTGATGGAATGAAGATTGACATGATAACTGATGACAATTTTTTTATACAATACATGTTTATATAGATCTGAAAAACGTTTTATAACATATTGGTATAGAGAAGCTGATAGATTTCAAAATGATCAGATTTATGTCGATATCATAGTTGTAAAGTTGTAATCAATAACTTAAAACGTAATCGTATAACAACTATATACATTATCATCGAAATAGATTGCACGTGGCAGTACGAGCATTTTTGGTGCATGACGAAAAGAGCAATATCGAGAAGGTCAAATCGGAGCACACCTGTATCAATAAATGTTAGATATGAAAAACCTTGAATCTTTGACCTTTCAACATATTTTGCGACAACATGAAAGCTTATTGAAACTGATTATTTTGACTCATATATAAAGTTTAACATTTAAATGTTTCAAATCAATTTTCATTATTCAACCCAACTCAGAGCTAGTTCAAGTAGAATTCTTTGACCGGATCAAAAATAATACATTTTCAACCAAACTGAACCTTAACCGACCTTGTAAAATGGCGAGTGGCATATTTCACTATATCCTGACCTTTGCTATCATTCAAGTCGTCTTGACTCGTGGAGATAGGATTTTGACATCTCCAGTTGTCACAAACTGGGGAGCATGGAAGAATTTTGAATACTGTCCTCAAGAATCCTATGTCGTGGGAATGCAGCTGAAAACTGAAGCTTACGCAGGCTTGTTTAGCGACGACACAGCGCTAAATGGAGTCAAGTTTTTTTGCAATGCCTTCGAGGCCGGTAATGACAGCGTTCACAGTCCCATAATAAGCTATGACGATAGTTGGGGTGCATGGGGGTCATTATACTGGTGCAAAGGTGTGGCCACAGGATTTCAACTCAGGTCAGAGTCCAGTCAAGGAGGACTATCAGATGACACCGCCGCTAACAACCTGAGGATATTTTGTGATGGCCGCATAGCAGAACACAAAGAAGGTGATGGGCTGGATTTTGGGAATTGGACTCAGCCTCAATTATGTTCCAAGAAGGAAGCATTATGTGGAATTAGCACGCAGGTTTATACCAATCACGGATCAGGTAAGAGGATTGGAGATGATAGCAATAAGCAAAAATGGCTTCATAAAAGGCTTGGACTCAAAAAGATTTCGAAATTCAGTTTTAAACTTGAATTTTATCCGTTTACATATTTTTTATTTTATTTTAGGAGACGAAACAGCAATGGATGGACTCAAAGTGAAATGCTGCAACGTTCCAGAGCCTGCTCAAGTCTGCATACCATCCGACGATTGGGAGCTAGTTATTGAATGTGACAACCTCCAAGCCATTTCCCCAACGACCTGCAGCTACGAAAAGAAATTAGGAACAACTAACTCTACATCTAGTTCAGAAAATCAATGGGAACTCGTCGAAACATATACTGATATTGGATTCAGTTTAAGTGGAGGATTGCCACACCTAAACCTCAACTTTGGCTTGAATTTGGGGCAAAGCACCTCAACCGGATTCAATTGGACTTCCTCTCATACCGAAATCTGGCATGAAGAAATAACTTCTAAGGTGGAATTTGTAGTACCGCCCAAGGTCAAGTCTCAGCTCTTTCAAATTTCTGGGAAATGTGGTATTTATGGTGCAAAGGCTTCGAGTTTCAAGAAAATTGATTCCGAGGCCACGGCAGAAGGGTATTTTGTAAATACTGTGACTTATTTTGATGATTAAAATCGATTGACCAGTAATAACTAAATGTATGCACCTTTATCGTCGGTTTCCATATTGTATGTCCAAATAAATAGCAAAATGAAATGTCTAACAGCTTTTAAAAATTATTATAACAAAATCAAAGTGTACATAAGCCTTATATCTGTAAATCTAATAACCGCCTATTACAATAAAGTTTACCCCTTGCAGCATGAACTAATGTCTCATAAGTCAACTGTGCCAAACCGAGCTCAAATTCCAGGAAAAATCTTAAGCTTGTGGTTAATGATGAGTGTCTCTATATCGATTGGCGGATTGATTTTAATGAGCCCCAAACCTCGACTTCTGCACAACAGTTGTTGACTGCTGATAAATCATTTACGATTTTATTACAATTTACGTCACCCCTTCTCTCAAAACCAAATAGGGAAAAGTGTAGATGATTATGATTTGACATGGCAGAGAGGATATTAGGTTAGAGACTGCAAATGGGATTGAAATGATGCTTGACTGACTGACTTTGTCATTCAGTCCACCCTCGTATTTCCCTAGCGCGTGCAAACCCTAATACAGCATAACAACCCCTTCCAAAATTCCCATTCCAATCATCGACCCTTTTTCTAAAACAAGGGTCAGAACGTCTTTAGCAGCTCCGGGATCGAGCCCTTAACACTTATACCCTTTTGTAGAAATAAAATCGATTGGGGATCCCAGCAACCCCGATTTTCGGAGTGTTGAACTCCTAGCTGAATGATGATGTCCTCCGACAGTTGATGAAGCCAACTGGGTGCAAATCACGAAGCGACATGATGACACGCTTGATGGCCACAGTAACAGGGAAGAAAAAATATAAATCCCCCGTTTTCAAAAGGAATCATGGTCCAACCACCCTCGGCTCATGCTCTTATATTATCTGGAAAAAAGGGGAACTTTTAATACTAAATGGCATGGCAGGAGAAGTGTTAGTACTAGTACGTCGTTGGATAGTAATCCCCTCTTATTTGAAAAAGGGAAACAGAACATGAGAAAAAAAGCTACAATGGGATAATCATATACCCGGGTGAAAATCGGATCTATATGGCTTGTGGAGATCTCTCACACCCAAATCCCATCTCTCAAAGCCAAAGGGTAATAATGGCAGACGGGGAGTTTGCCGTGTGCCGACATCAGCATCAACAATAATAAACTGTTGTACCATTAGATCCAACCTTATATCGTAGAATTGGATAGATTTAAAATTGAAAATTGGTATGAATCCGTTTTATAGTCTAGTTCATGATCATAGAACATGCTAATTTAAACAATTTCTTAACTCAGGGTTAATATTTTTTTTAAACTCTCAACGGACTCACAAGGGTCCCAGATTCCCAGTGTGAGATATGTTGCTAAAATTGCTGGCAATATTCGAATCCCTGTAACATCCTTACCATTAGAATTAAATGGTGGTATTCGAGTTCTGTGGTGCTAAACGAGGCTTTATTGACGACGTTATATATCTCTTATAAATATATATGTACCTCTCTTCTTTATCAAGATCTAATCAGAGCTGTGTGATAAAGACACTTGGACGTTTTTACTGATGTATTAAATCCCTAAAGTTATGAAACACAAACCAAATACCATTGGCTAAAAAAAATAGTTACCTAACTTGAAACTAGTGCTTCAATGCACAATGCAAACACTTTAATTTATACGATTGAAGTACTTGAGAAAAATCGATAAAGCACCACAGGACGTGGCGCAATAATAACAATAACTAAATCATTTATAAATAAGGGATGTACCCTTATCTCTCCCGGTTGACCTTTGTTGGATGCACGAGATTTCGGTCCGATAAATTATCAAGGGGTTTATTTGAGCCTAGAGCCACAAGCTAGTGAATGAAATGTTTAGATTCCCAATATATCCTTTCAAATCGTAATGTAGTAGTATGGAGAGGATTTTTAAGTCCTTTGTGTGAGGAGTTGAAGTGTCCCCTTTTCTCGGTCGGTGAATAAATAAAGGCTTTACATTGAGGATTCTCCGAAAACCCGATCTGTCGGTCCGTAATCCGAAAAGAGTTGGAGGCCACACTCCACTCTTTCATCTATCTCTCATGTGCAGTAGTAAGTAACCCTTTTTATTTATTTATTTATCTATTCCCTGCCTTTCCCGAGACCGAATAATATATAAGCTTTGTACAAATATCTGTTAGCTGTTAGCCATGTGGAGTTGACATCCAGCATCCTCGTATATGGATTTAGCTAGTAGCAGCTTTGTATTTACTATTACAGCCTCCCCGCGACACGTTACAAGCATACGAAATGATCAAAGCAATGATCCGTGGGCTTTTTCTGCCCTCCAACAACCCCCGATCCGAAATTGTCTGGTTTGGTTGGAGAGGATTATTAGGAAATCTAAAAAGCTAAATAAATCCAACCGAATCGGAGGGGAAAATAGAGCTGGACGACCCTCATGGGAACTCAGGATTATTGCCTCTCGGCTTTTGAATTGCCAACCTAATTTGGGCCATATCAAGGGGAGATTTATGAAAGATTAATATATAGACATAGAGATAGATATTTTTATATAAAAAAGTTGACCCTCTTTCCTTGCCAATCTTCAAGTTCTTTCATTTTTTTTCTCCAGCCCTATGTCATGTTCAATGGGGGACACAAAGGGCCTGATGGGGCTTTTGAGCTTTTGATTCATTTTGTGTGTGTGAGGGATATCCTGAAGATGTGACTTTTTGTATTTTCTGTTTAGTATTCCCCTCGTCCCTTTGAGCAACTATATTGCATTTGTTATTATTGCTATTTGATTCGATTTCAGCAAGTAATATATGTAATCATATGGGGTAATCGAGGGCTCCTCTTACACCCAGTCAATGGGGAATGATGAAAAGGATCTTATAATGAATGGATTGTGCAACAGAAGGCCCCGGCTTCCTATGAAGGGATCATCCCCTTATAACCGGTGAAACAAGTTTTTTGAAGCTTCTTTTATCTTTTCAATTCGTTGGTACCAGAACTTTTAATAGAACTCCTCTTGGATAAAGCAGTATATCGTTCATTAATTGAAATGGATAAGTCAGTCTTTGGAGCTTAAATTTACATAAATGGATACTGTGTTTAAAATTCTTTACAAAGTTTAACAAAAAGCCCTTTTGCGCCATGAACTAGAGCAGCCCTTTGGGTTCGGGCAAATAAATTTCTCAAAACGATACGCTGGAATTAAAAGAAAGTGTAAATAAGGAAATCCGTATCCGGCATTGATTCGAACATAAACAACCGCATGCACTCAAACCTGAGGATCTGTGTGTCCCAACTATCCATTCCAAATGATGCATGAAAAATACATTTCAATAATATTTATTAAAAAAAACAAAAAAACAGTTGGATCGCCTGGTTATTTAAACAACGTGTTAACATTCTTTATCATGATCTCCACGATATCAGTCCCCATTTTCAAAATATTTAAGCTCATTTCATCAGGGACGAAAATGCTCGGAGCCAGAACTGAGCTGAGGTTGAACGGGGTCATTTTATTTACTTGGCGATGCTCTGCAACTCGGTGTAAATGCTCCACGAGGTACTTCAGGGTTATTTTATGGGCAGCTGGTAAGATTAACAAGTTTTCCTTTACAACTTTTAGGGTAATGGGTCCTAAACAATATATTTAATAAAGCTGTAAAGACTTATAAGATAAATAATTTTCAAACTGTTAAGAAGGAGATACCTTCTGTGTTCAGACAGGATTCAAAGAAGTCCTTGGTTATCAGTGGCTCTGGAAGTTGACGTAAAAATAATTTGATTAATCCGCAGATGGAGTTTATGTCAGAGCAGCTTTTTAAATCAGCTTTCTCTCGATCTGTAATTTTAAAATCCAGGTTCCACATAATTTCCTACACACATAAAGTGACCATAAAATTCTAATAGCAGTTCATTTTCTCTGAATTTCCAACCTTTTTCAAAGGAATTTTGAAGATTCAAGATCTCATCCTGATAACCCGATATTCTATACAAGCCTTCGGACTCCATTCCTCGTTCTTCAATTTCTTTTACACATTTTTCAAGAATGAATGGTGCTTTGATCTCTCCCGAGATTTTAACAAGGGTTGTCAAATCAGTTCCAAAAAGTTGAGAAATGTTTGAAAAATCCGGAGTGCACTCTGAATCTACTAACTGGAGACATGTCTCATGAATTTGTATTCCACAGTCTAGAAATTAAAAATAAAATAACCATTATTAAAATAATATTATTTTTAATCAATTTAGTTCAGTTCAATTTTTGAAACCTCTGCATAATAAAGCTGGATGTGGTGACCGCAAAATTCCAGTGTGACATGATTTGCACTTTGATTTCTTGTTTAGTGTAACTTTGTCGAAGCAATGTTGCTTCAATTCATTTTGCTATATAAATGAAATACGTTAAATTACATTTGCCTATTTTCTTTTGATGTGTAAATATTTGAAACAAAACACTATGAACACTAATACAATTGCTGCAAATATTTTTATAAAACGAGGAAACCCTTTAAAAATAAAAATACCAAACTAGAGGAGGATTATTCACGACAACAACTGAGGTATACAGAATTAGCTTACCATGATGTTTTCAATTGCTTCCCAACTAAATTCCAAATATGCGTTATTGCTCATTCCATCTGTCATAACCTGGGATACTTGTCGACTGAATGGAAGGACACTGTTTTTTCTCGAAGTCGAAATACTCGAAGAAGTCGGTGAGAGAAAGCTATCATGTTTGTTGATATGGGCCATCTCCGTCATAATGTCCACATAAAACCCAGCCTTCATGTCCAAGAACAAAGTAGTGAGTCCATCTTGAACGAGCTCAATTAAGCTCGAATATGATTTCTTGCGGTCTTCTAAGTAAAATATTTGTAACTCGTCTTGGACATCACAAGATATATGGTAGTTTCTAACAACACTGTCCAAACTGCTCAGAAAAAGTTCCATCAGTAATCTCGAATCATCGATCTCGAAAAATAAAAATCTCACCATTCTCACCTGAAGCTAAGAATCAATTCTTCATCTTGCATAATCTGTCGGATAAGAAACTCTCCATCTGTCCTCAACAGTTCCTCTGTTTGGCTTTTATTTAGAAGCCCATGGAAAACGTCTCCAAAACCGGGGATGGATATGTCCTGGCTACCAAAAGCCCCATTTGTAGTCACGCTCTCCTCTGAAGCTGAAGGACGAATGGTATCTGTAAGGTCCCCCTGACTTCCAAGATTCGAAACATCCCCAAGGGAGCTTATGCTTTCCAGTTTTCTTGCTTTTAGTTTTCGGGCTTCTAGCTTGAAAATGTGGTCACATAATTTTTCTAGATTTTCTGGAACGCTAAGGTCACCTATTTCCATTCGGAGACTTTCAACTCTGGTTGGGGCTCTAGAATCAAATAATCTTTTGTCTGAATCTGCAAGGGTAGAGTTCGTAGTCCTGGATGAGCAGAGGCTACTGGTGCTATCCGAGTCATTGAATATGGAGTCGCATTCGAATGGGTCGACAATTTCGTGTTTGATAGGAATAGCTTTTGGAACTTCCTGGACGAGAGATAACACTAGAATACAATTTACAAGGAAATACAAACTATGTTCAAATGGTAAATTGAATACAGTTTAAAATAGTCACATTCATCCAAGAAACATTATAAATGTAATTAATTATAGAAACATAGGAAATATTTAAGAATTAATTACAATGAACTTTCCAGGGTGCATTGACATGCCGAATGCTGCTATTTCCTTCAGTGTAAACCGTATCCTTTTTAAACGATGGTGAAGGAGTAGGAGTATGCAGGCGAAATTCGATCATCGTCAATCCCGTCGTATCGTATTTAATTACTATTAATTCAGATTTAAGGCTTTAACTATGCAATTGGACTTATTTCCTTAAAAAATACTCACATAACAAATGAAACGAACGAATTAATACAATGTTGTTTGTGGAAGAGTTGATAAATCCTAAATTAATCAATTGGCTATTCACCCGTATTTAACTTCCAAAGAGAAGGTTACGTCAGACATTTGGGGCACAGGACAACCAAAAGTTAAGCAGCAATGTTTTAAATACATTTATGAAATGCGTATTACTCGAATTATTTACATTAGTCATCACGAATAATTACTCCTCGATGCATCATGGATTTCATACGCCATCCCTTTGGCAAACAATAAATATGAAATTAGAACCACAATATATTGATGATATGATAACCACTCAGAAGTAACCGCTACACAACAGTTATATTCATTTGTATTATTTGTAAGTTTCCTTAAAAGAACTACTCCCTTAACCGCCAAGGTTGGGCTAAAATGACTAGCATAAAATAGTTTTATATTTTTTAATGAGCTTTATTATTCCCAAGAAAATCCAATGCCATCATAGAACAGAAAATGTAAAACATTTAATTCTCATCGCTACAAATAGAATACTTATTAGAATTAGACGTTAGTAATTTTTAAATATTTAAATGAAACTATCCAGCCAACTTTTAACAATGCTATCGACTCAACGATTCCCAAGGCATTATAACAGTGCCAGCAGATCTTGTCCCTTGTCTTGTTGCTCTCATTGTTTTGAGGCTCCGAGCTATAATTTCTAATACTTTTCTGTGAAACTACGCTTTTCTTAATTCTTTCAATGATAAAATTAATGAAAGCGTTTTTAAGTTAAATTGACAAAATTTGAATTGAAGCTGTGTGTGTATTTTCGACTCGTTACAATCAATCCTACGTAACTACTTCATTTAATTAATTTCGAAAGAACCATGTAACACGGCTAGTCTGCTGCGACACTCCCGTTATTAGTAAAATAACCGCCATTTGGTTGACAAGCACGCAAATCATCTGCTTTAGTAGACCCATCTAAAGTACTTATTTTCACTTCCCCATACTTGCCCTTAAACTTAAATGCTCACTACTCTAGTTTACAACACAACTCCCGCAAAATTCTCGATCCAACTCAAAATCGGAGATCATTAGTCACGGGACTAATGATCCAGTTTCAGGGTATTCTGTTTCTGTGTCTATGAATTTTTCCAATTACTATCATGAAAGGATAAGCGGCCTGAACAGCATTTTCACTCATTTCCCAATATCCAAATCTTGTTTACAAATATAATATACTGCGCCTGATTCAAAATTTATCGAAGCAATAGAATAGACAGATTAGCTGGCGAAAAACAAAAAAAATCTACATTTGGTTTAAACACCCTTTTGCGTAATTTTGAAACAAGAACCAAGGAACTATTTAGTGTGTACACGAACATGTACAATTGAAGTGTGTTGTAATATGTTGTTTATATGTGTCTCATCTCAATAAGTATTGAATTCAATACTGTTATATTCTTGCATGAATTTTGGGAGCCGAAGCTCGGTAGCTCCATTGCTGCGGCTGTTTTTCGCTTGTAACATGGGATTGAAGAATAGACGACGAGATTGATTAATGCATAGTGTGTATAATATATATACTGCTTATGTCGAAATCTTGTCGACGCATGGTGTATTGGATGAGCTTGAGATACTGCAGGTTAATTCGGTTTGACATTTCCTTCTTGACCGATGAACGTGTTTGCATTTAATATTCGATCCCTTAGATCGAAGTGACACTTGATCATCTTCGAAGGATTGCCGAATACCGAATCTTATGAATTTTCTTCATGACCTTGCAACTCTTTTTAATTTACTTCGAAAGCATCAGATTTTCCTTTTTCCACATCAGCCTTTAGTCTTGCCTGATGTTTTCCATTTCTTCGCGTGCCTGATCGTAACTGGAGGGTATAGTGACATATTGTCCACAAAAACGCCTACAGCAAATTTAGCAATAAAATATACTCTTAATGTCTCTCCAAAAAGTAATAGGTAAAAATTAACATATTCGGTTGACTCACCAGAAGCCCGAGCAGCTTTTATTGGATCGAATGCACGTTTAATAGATGTATCCAGCAAGTCATTTGTTCCAGTCAAGTAAAACATGCGGTACTTGTCACGATAGTCCCCAAAAACAATTTCATGAGATGAGTTTGACTTGGAATCTCCTTTCAGTACTTCTCGAATTAGATACCTGCAGCACTCCAACATTTCGAAATACTCCCTAGAAAAGTTTTTTTTTTTTTATAAATATTATTGGAAATATCCGATAAATATTATATCGTACTACTACTGCTACCTACCATGCATCAACATCTGCAGAATCTGTTGGGTACTCAGCATTGACAGCTTCTTTCATGTCTTCCTTAAGTAATCGAATTCCTGGGTGATTCCGTTGAAATGCTCCTTCAATCCAGCGGAATGCTATTCGGGCTTCTTTTGATCCATCAAGTTCTGTATCTTTCAGCATATCCAACGTTTTCCAGACTGAATTCGGAACATAAATGATGAAATTCCTATGGCAAGCCAACTTTCGCAGTCGGTCAAACTGATACAGGGCGGCAGACAAGTCGATTACAACCACTATTGGTTCTTGGTCTGGATTTCGTCTTCCCGTAGAAACGTGACCATATCTGCCACGACGTCTTCTCTGCTGTCTTTCTTCGCCATAATAACCCTCTTTCATTTTTGGTATACCACCATCAGGGGCATTTGCCGAGCCACCGCGACGAAATCGTCTACCTCGAGGACCACGGCCTCCAGCATTCATATCTTTATAAGCTTTGGTCAGACGGAGAATACACTAAACCAAAAAAATCTATATAATCCCAACACAGTTTTGATTGAATGAATTTCGATTTGGTTACCTCAGATCCATCTTTGCCGTCCAACAACTTGTTTATTCGTAGTTTCCTCAGATGCTCTCGGAGTATTTGTGGAGAAGGAACTACGAATATATTATCCTCTTCTGAATACATCATTGCAAAGCTTCCTGTGTCAGTAATCCAATGTCCAAATCGTAACAGTCGGCCGATTCGTATGATAAGCTGTGTTACAGAAAGACAATTTTATATTATTCATATTTTAGTTTTACATGTTAGGAAAATTGTAAACTCACCTTGTCACTTCCAGATAAATCATCCCGAATCTTTAAACCTTGAACAAATTCTTTAATCAAAGGGAGACCAAGCATTGAACGGTCTTCTGGAAGCTCCCATTTAAAGGCATTATTTTTGTTTACATCCTTTCCGCCAGTTGCAATGCACCAGTCTGCCTTTAATTCATCAGGAATTGAAACAACTTCCATCGTATCAGCCCAATTTTGAGATATCAGCAAAGTCAAAATCCCACAAAGTTTTTCCAGAAATACTTTCTCCGCATTTGCTGCTAGTGCATCCTTAACTGCTGTGCAAGTCTGGATCCACCGAACGAACGGTGTCAGTGCAACAAGAAGGGGTTCGATTTGAGCCTGACATTTTATTAAATCTTCAGCATCAATACACAGTCGTTCCGGGATTGTAGAACGTAAAACTGGGCCGTCAAAACAAGGAGTTTCTCGTTCTTCACTTATAAGTTCTTGCCTCAAGCCATCTGTACTTTTCTGTGAATTTCCACTCGTATCTGACTTGCCATTGCTTGATGATGTATCGAAAGCTTTGCCGTTTAGCAAATCTTGGCCACGTCCTCCATCTTTAATGCCATTTTCAAACTCTTCTCCCTCTGAGAACGACGCATCAGAATCATCTGTGCCGGTCCAATAATCATCTTCTGAACTTTCATCCTCTTCATCATCGCTTACATTTTCCGCATCGGACTCCTGAGCGTCTGAGTCATCACTATTTAACGATGGGATGCTTCCACTTCCAACATTACGGAATCGTCGTCGACGAAATCCGGGTTTCTTTCGTCTCTTATTTTTTTCTTTGATAGGTTTAGATTCCTCTTGTATATGGACCTTGCCAGTCTCAGTAGTCTCGTTTTGATCCCCCAGAATACCTGACGAGACACTGACTTGATCTTCCTCCTTATGTACGGTAGAAGATGGCCTGGAAAGGTTAGTTATAATCCGAGCATGCTCTTCAAGAATAACACCCAGCTGATTTACCAGCTGAAAGAAAATCGACATTGCAAATGCTACAGCTAGAGGAGTATTGACAGAATCTACAAAAAATAATAATTTAGATCAGATTAGCATTATTAACAATATTGTTAGTTTTGAAGGTTTTCTAAGAATAAAAACGATGCTTACTCAATGTCTGTAAGCGCCACACAGTCATTACGCTTATGGAAGAGAACTTGAAAAGAAGTTGCTCGTCCAGATCCGGATCGTAAGTTACTAGACGCTCATGAAAATTTGACAGAGTCTCTTGACAAAACTTTATGAGAAAATAAAATCACAGGCCGATTAGCCAAAATTATACTGCAATTAAAAATATAAATCTTGGAAACAAACCTGTTCGTAGTTAGGCAGATGAGTTTTCTCACACAGCAAATGGTATAACATCGATAGAAATCCGTAACATAAAATTTCCATAGGCTTAGGTTCATACGTGGCAGGGAGTCGAGTAAACTGCACAATTTTGCGATCCAGTAGTTGTTGAAGATTAGGGTCAGCGCCTTCGTATGCATTTTGGCATAATGTACTGGAGATACACAAATTTAAAAATAAGCAACCATACAGCCGAACCTTGAAGCAACTGAAACAATGGCTTAAATTAATTTTGTTCATTACCTGTACAGCAAATAGTAAGCAGAGTCAATTCCCCAATTTCTTTCAGAATATAAATTTCCCAATTGATTGTGTGAAAGTCCTGCGTTAGGATTAACCAAAAACGCCTGAAAATATAAAGAAAGATTCAAGTAAGCTAAGAACATATTTTTAGTCACAGCCACGAAAGTTAATTTAACAATAGTGATACTTGGATCAGATAAAATATTAGTAGAGGCTTTACAGTATTCTGAAATTCTACTTCATAAATCGCAAAATTAATGAGAAAAAGTTACCTGTGTGTAACTTTCTTGGGCTCGGTAAAAATATGTAGAGCAATCTTCTTCGCTGTCTGTAACTTTAGAGTAAATGTCCGTCAAGTATCGGTACAAATCTCCTATGTTTATCATGCACATATGAATTAAATCCACCATCCACTTCTGATTGATTATATCTTCTAAAATTAAAGAAGATACAACATTAAGTATACTGCAACAAATACGAATGGATTACAGTAAATATAAATGCACAAAAACCTTCAGAAATGTTTCGAGATTTTCGGACAAGCAGCATATCTTCATTCAAAATTCCTTCAAGGGAACTCGGGCGTGCTAGCAAGGGCATTTCTTCAAAATCTTGAGACTCTTGGATTTTCAAAGTGAATAAATGCAACTGCCCAATTCCATTCATTAGATGGCTTTTAATGTACGCAAGTTGAAGTGGCGTCCAAGGTTTTTCCTACACGAACCGAAATGAATCAAATTTTACTATCAACTACTCTAACAATTAATTACGATGAGAAAAAATTAATACATGGTCATAATCTAATTCGTCAATTACCCGTTGAAGTTTTCGTGCTCTCACAATAGGGTCATAGAAAACGAATCTCCAGAGTTTCTCTCGAGCAAAGGAACCGTACGTCTTGGTTGAGTGTTGAAATAGTAATTTCTCGCACAAATCTTTGATCTTATGTCGCTTAGCCAGAAGGTCAGACGAAAATAGTTCCTCCACCTTCACACATCTAGATGAACTTACGTCCAACTGCCTCACTGTTTCTTGGATCGATCTTTATGCAACAAAATCCAAGTTAAATTAAATTACCAAATATATTGAGCATAGAAAAACTTAATTCCATAGTTCCATTTTTGACGAATAAAACAGCCACTATAGTTTATATCTAAAACTGAAATCTTACTGGTATATTTTCTTAGGAGGCTCTATCTCCTCCATCTCCTGCTGATCATCCACAAATTCCATGCAGTTGAGACTCATCTTATAAGGTTGCAGTGATTGATTTTATCTTGATACAGCGGATGTCCAACAACCACATTTACAACCTACACGAGAAAGTTAGTCGTAGATTTATGAAGTAGAGCACGCACAATGGGGTGTTTATATTTTTTTTATTCAATATTAAAACAATAATGAACTTACCAGACTTGAACCATGATAAGAAACTCCATTACGTGGCTTGTTCCGTCACTTTCTCATCCGTCAGGTCAGGATCCGAATCCGAAAACAAGAATATATACCTGAGGCACTTGAAAGATCATTGATACGGCAACGGAGGTACAGACATCAACCTCCCTGACAGAGTTATTCGTACTGGTTCAATTCTGTTGTTGATTTGCTTGCAATCTGAATAAAAAAAATGAACACAACAATGAATAGTAAATACCTAAGGTTAAATTTAATAGAAATGCAATATGTCAGGTCGTTAATATTGCTACTACTATTATTTAATAGTGTTCGAAGCTAATGAGTAGTGTTAGTGACGATTTGACTTCTTCCATGACTCATCAATCGCAATTAATCTGTGCTATATTACTGTGTATTGTTGACTCAGGAGTAAATAATTGTAATTTGTAATTACTAAAATAAAAATACTAACTTTCAAAGCATCTTGCTGTTCGTGTTGATACCTCAACATTAAAACTCAATTTAAGCGAACTCTGGACCGCTGTGTGCTGTGACGCTCTCATAATACATTACATATGAGCATATGACATGTACATCTCCTAGTGTACATACGCCGTGAATTGAATTCAATTTAATTCGCCTAATGTGGCTATTTCAAAACAAAACTTGTACAACTGCGATTTAGTTTCACTTTGTATAATGTAAATCAATTCACACCATGGAACATTCTAGGTTCACAGAAAACGAAGGGCAAGGCACAAGGTTCCTTTGGTTGTTCGTTTTTGGAAGGTCGAAGGTCCTATAATATTGAAACTTATTTTCTATCGATTTCCAATTCAGCTTTAATTTTCTTTGATTCACAAAACTGTGCTACGTGGAACGTGCACATTCTGTCGAACGTCAGCTCCGTCAGCAGTTCTGTCGAACGTCAGCAGTTCTGATTAGATTTCAATCTTCACAAATGTTTTTATCAAAAAGTGCCTTCCTAACAGGTTTAAAGTTGAAACTATTCGGGCAAAGACAAAAGCTTACAAATTGGGAATTGTTATAAATTCGGTCTTACCTTGTAGCCTTGTACTTGATAAACCGACGACAGACGAAGGATGAAGGTTAGGAAAATATTTGCGAACTTGCTTCTTTGCTTACTTTGCTACCCTCTAAACGACGATATTAAACGAGAAATGACAAACTATGATGCAAACAGCTTGGATGGAAAATTAAATTGATACAATCCCCAACTGTGAACTGATTGCGAAAGTGTGTGAAACGTGACAAAAAATCAATAAAATTGTACTGCAACAAAACATGGATTGATTGTTTCCGAAGAAACTGGAATTTAGGTTCGGAGTTTCAAGCTTGATTCAAAGATGTCTTTTAGTTAATTCATAATATCTAATTAGTGATTAAATGAGAATAAAATCACTTCCTTGCTGTTCTCTGGAAAGTCCTTCAACTAATAAATAAAAAATTCCTCTGTTGTTATTTCAGCGATGAGAATCGAGTGAGGAATCCTCTCCACAAAAATTGGCTGACACGATGGCGGGAAAGTCTCAATTGACCCAGGCGCCAAATTGAAATTCAAATTTAATTTAAAAATTCTAAAGTTGAATGAAAATAAAAATCCATTCAAATTTTCATAATCACGTTTATTGTCAAATTGTCTCATTGAAAGTCAAAATTCTTAATATTTTTTGCAATTTTGAAACAAATTCTAATGAATTTGGGTTCGAGATACTCTGAATTGAACATCTTTGTTTAAAGTTCAGTTACACCTCGTCTCGTTGTCTTCCTCCAAATTTTTGAACTATAAATTTTCATTTTCAAGGTTTTATTATTTCAATCAGTAAGTTGGATTTCAGTTTTTCAAAAATCTGGTCATTTCACATTTTAGATTTATGTGTCAAAAGATAACGAAACACTTTAATTCTGTGTAAACTGTTCTCAGTATTATTATTCTCTATTCACGACAGTATAGTTACATATTTTTATTGGATTTGTATTAATGTATTGCAGAGAGACGAAAGGTGAAAGGAATCCAAGTTTTTGACATTTATTTGACATCCACAGATCACAGATCTTTTACTTTGGAATCCGATCATATTTTTCCAGAAACAAGATAGAAGATTGCCGAGCCTTTGCGTATACGAACAAAACGAACGATCATTGCTGAAAACTAAACCAATAAATAATTTGACATTTACATAATACACAGTGGAAGACTGTTATATTCAACCCTGTCCAAATTATGGTTTTTAGGATTTTACTGCGTTTTTTAGCAAACAATCCTAAGCTAATTGAAAGAATGGCCGAGTCCTATCCTATGAGAAGAGCAGCTCAACTAACTGTGTACCTATTCCATCGATCAAAATCAATTATGGAAGATAATCAAGTGAAGGAGAAGGCAATTAAATTTAAGGATCGATTCTCCGAGGAACTGCAGAAAGAATGGCAGAAATCTAGAGATGGAAAACCTGGAAACCGATTCTAGCAAGCACAGCGGTTTATGCTCCGAAAGGACTTTAAATTGAAACTATATATAGATGACAACAGTTCATATGTGACTTTATATTCGACCTGGTATGATAATGATACGTCTATAATAGTTCTACAACCTGCAGTCGGAAATAGTATAAAGAATTAGTTGATCAGTATATAATGATTACAATTCGTACACATAGCAAGAAAACAATTTGTTTAATCAAAATAAAAGATCATACGAACAAAAATGAATTTTAACTAAAACATAAAACATAAAATAACCACGCCATAACAACAGATTGGTCCAGATTTGTTTTTCTTAGGAAATTATGTTTAAAGACAATCATTGATCAGTGTGTTACCGTTCGCATTTGAAAGTGTTTACTCTTTCGATTAAGTAGCAAGAGCCCGCACAAGGGTAAGAATTCTTAATCTTAATTCAAATCGTTGCCAAAATTTGGAATAATAATTGTGGTATTAAAATCTAAATATTTTCTTGTATTAATTTTTGCTTGTGAAATAAAGTTACAATTAATTTATTTAAAAAAAAAAAAAAAATTGTGGTATTATTGTAGATGCCTTCAACCTCAGCCTGCGAAAACGTGTGCAAAAAATGTCATGGACTTAGGAGACCAAATCATGCTGGAATCGAGACTGATTCCAACATGACACCCGGGATGTGCCCCACTCGTAGTCGTAAGACTGGTGGTTACGAATCTGATTTTAGTGGTTATTCGATTAAACTCTTTCTGTTTATTTGTTACAAATTACAAATCAAAATGGAATTGTAATTATGCTAATATTTGTAGACGTTGGATTGGGTGGAGATGGAGATACACTGAGGCGGTCATCGTTATCATCATCGAATCCCTACATAATGCGTAGCTCAGAATCGAAGCAAAAAAACGAGGAATATCTTAATAGCTTAAAAGATTTAAGAGAAAACAACTCCGAAAAATTTCAGAAGCAAGATGGTTTGAAAACGTTTTCGGTTCCATCTCGAACGGAATCCCGTCGTATGATTGCTATCATAATTATATTTATGACTGCTAGTGTAGCCCTCACATCACTTGCATTCATGAAAGAGATAACGAAGCTGAATAATTCTGTAAAAAAATTATTAACTTTCAGCGTTTAAAATGTTCTGATTGATTATTACGTCTTTTATTTTTCTATTAGTTGAAGGAGCTTCAAAATCAAGTGAAAACGACAGACACCCAGAATAGTTTAGGTCTCAGGGCATTGGAAAACAATTTTAAAACAATCGTTGATGATAAAATCTACAGGAAATTGAGAAACTTGGGTTACCGCGACTGTCAAGCAATAGCAGGAAAATGTGCATGGGATATATGCATGGGAGGATTCCCTTCGCTCCTTGGAAAAGCATTGAATATGATGTCAACTGAGAACGATAACCTTGACCTTGATAGAGGTAAGTTTGATGCAACTATTTTACTTCGTGAAATAGTCTATCAAAAATGAATGACAGTCAACGGTTTTAATGCATGTTGGGTTCATACCAATACTTTAATATTCCAGATTTTATATTTGAAGACGCTGGATTGGAACCTGAATCTGATGCTTCTGCTATTGCGGAATAGGGGATTCGAAAGATTACAGAAGACTTCCAATCAAATTAGCAATCTCTTTACCACTAAATCCGTCATTCATTGTCAACTTATCTTGACGCAACGGTTTCATAGTCCAGCTAGATGTAGTCGATAAATATTTATATTTTGATGAGGATTTAATAAAAACAGAAAAGTTGGACTCCATTAAGGATTTTAATTTATTCCAATTTTTCAATTTGCGGTACAATTAATTTTATTTATCACAGCATTAAATTGTTCTATAGTAACATGAAGTAAAAGTTACAGATAAAAAATTTCATCTAATTTGTAAGAAGAAGGAAGAGTGCCTAAAACCGAAGTGGCATTTCCTCTTTGAATAGCTATACTAATGCGTTGTATAAGATAAGAACATGATTTCGGTTCTCCCGAAGAATTTGCTAACATTTTTCCGATTTTATAAATAAAAGAACGAGCCTGAGGGCCCCAGCTACCAGAATATTCGATACCAATAGGCTTAAATATAAAAATTGAGGAGTCTATATTTAATTCTCTTTTGAGTCTCTCGATAGTCTGCCGCTAATCCACAGATAATTATAAGATTTTGCAAAAGTGTCAGCACAAGTTATTTTTCAATTTAGTTTTTCTCATGGTAACATTTTCAAAATTAAATCATCATGGTTTCGTAAATAACTGTCTCATGGAAAATACAAATCATAATGATTGTTACGCCCATGAAGCATTCTCCCAAGGTATGTAAAGTTCGTTTCCGTAGAGAGGTAAAGACATGCGTATGTATTTCGAAAAATAAACAACATAATTTCGTCTGGGGGACATGTCCCCCAGTTGTAAAATTTATAGTAAATTTTACAAAATCCTCAATGAATTCTCCACAACTTTGAAAAAGAAAAAATTGATTCATTGATAAGTGATATCGTTAAAAAGATTAAGTGAGAGAGAGAGATTTCAAGACGCATGCAAGGTTGCCATGGAGTTTCACTCATTAAATTTCTTCAAAAGTGAAAATTTTCTTTCAAAATTTGAGGCATCCTTCTATCGAAATTAATTTAACGTACCTTGGCATTCTCCCGATTAAAACGGTTGCGCAAAAATGAAGAAATTTAAGAGTTTTTTTAGTATTAAGAAGACTTCCAACCAAAGTGTGCCAGCGACGGTGACCACGATCAATCAACTACGAGAAATGGAAGAAATGTTGACGAAAAAGCAGGAGTATTTTGAAACTCAAATGCAAGAACAAGTAAGTCTGGCAAGAAAGCACGGACTAAAAAATAAACGAGGTATGTATGTGCAGCTGCCAATAATTGTCTCTAATCTGCGATAGTAAAATCATTTCAGAAACATTTGACTTTTAGGAGCTTTGCTCGCTTTAAAGCGAAAGAAACGGTTCGAACAACAGCTTGCTCAAGTTGACGGTACTTTAGCGACAATCGAACTACAGCGGGAAGCTCTCGAAACGGCCAAGAACAATGTAGCCGTTCTACAAGCTATGCAAGTTGCGGCCTCCACTCTCAAAGAAGCCCAGTTGCACTTGTAAGTTATTCTAGAATGAAAACGTATTGATTTTTATCACATTAATTTTGAATATAATTGGATAGAATCTTTGAATGCATTTTATTATCTTTCTCTCATCCCGCAGGGACGTAGACAAAATACAGGATATAATGGACGACGTTTCCGAGCAGCAGGAAGTGGCTCGTGAGATAGCTGATGCGATTTCATGTCCCTTGAGCTTCAGTATTGGTGTCGATGAAAGTGATTTGGAAAAGGAGCTGGAGGAATTGGAACAGGAAGAGCTGGACAAGGAACTCCTAAGCATTAAAGCGGTTCCTCTAAGCACTGGGTCTGCCCGACCACGGTCGCCATCCGCTAAAAATTTTGAGACAGTAGATGTGACTGAAATCCCACCCTCCGTATCCAAATCTGGTAATCAGACCCTAAATTAATTTATTTATGGCACTCTTAGTTTCAATTTTGACTGCAATTTTACAGCTTCAAATCGAATTGAGGAAGACAAGGAATTGGAAAAGTTAGCTCAGTGGGCTTCAGCTTAAATTAATGATCATAGACGAATGTAAAATCATACCTGAAAAAATATCACTAATAAAAATCAATACTGTTATGTCGAAACACTAATTTATTAAGCAGCCTCAGAGGTTCTACAGTTAATTCCATCGCTATAAAAATGTCAAGGTAAATATTTAAAGTTTTATGTAAATTTCCATTATGTGTTTATTAAATTTAAAATATGAAATGTACTTACAGCTTCAGAATAGAAATGCAAATGCTCAGTAAATTTGTGAAATGAAAATAAATATGCATATAATTTAAGATTAAAATATAAATGCTTAATTTTTTTGCGTGAATTTGCGGTATCCTCTCTAAATTCTAAAGGAACATGCAGGCTGTGTAACAGCACTAACAGCTCTGGTAAATTTTTTTCAGTAAAAAAGGTGCCTAGTAGTCATTTGCAAGTAAACTTAAATCGTCCAAAAACTATATAGTGTGCTGAAATCATATAAAAACAGTAACGTTTCTCGTATTTTCTAACCTAACCTAGCCTAACCTGACAAACCGAATTGATCCTTGAAATCTACTCGTTTATATTTATAAGACTTCAGATAGAGATAAAAATATAAATAATTAGTTAACCGGATTTCTATTCATCATCGAGTTACGAAATCTTCTCAAAATGATTTGTACAACACGAACAACGAGCATGTGCATTTGTGAATAGAAGCCGTTGTTCTGTTCAATTGGACGTGCTGATTTTTCATTTATGACGAAACGTTCAATCCATCAATCATCGATCTAGATTCACTGTCATTCGCAATTATCCAGTTAATTCTCTCTTCTTGTCAATTAGCACTTCAATCCAGTTATACAGTACAGAGACAGAGCATAGTGCACGTACTTTGAACTTCTTATAAACAAAAATTGCGTTTGTGTATGTAAAGTACGTCTTCCTTAAAAATCCAACGCAATGGCAATCTTAACTTCGTTTGATGAACCAAAATTACCAAATCTCACAGACACTAATCAACTTCCTAATGAGTTTATTGCTAAACCAAGACTAATTCTTTGAGTACCGAGAGGAGTGCATTCATTCGGATTGTATAAAAGGAAAGGGAAGTTTGTTTTTGTAACGTTCCCCACTGGTTAAACTCTATCTAGGTCAAACATATAATAAACAAATATAATTAAACGCCTCTTCTGTTTTAAATTTTAACTGGGGCTGTCTGAGGTGTTGAAGCATTGTACTGTCTTCAAGTCTACTTCTGGGTTACGGAATCGCATATTTTATTCATTAGCTTCATCATCTAATGCGGATTTGAGTTTAGAGAAAGCAGAGAATCAGATTACTGAAGAGTTGACTCAAAAACCACACCTCTACATGTTGTGTAATGAGGAAATAATTATACTCTTGTAGGAAAATTGATCTGCGATTATTTGCACTTTAAAATATTTTATCAATCATATTAATTCAAGTTACAGTACTGATCGAAATAAATTAAGCTTCAGTAATACATTCCATTCATATTTTAAATTATGGTACAGAAACTTAAAGGTTTATAAAATTTATAAAAAATATTTCGACTATGTAGTTCATTCATTATCATGGAAAGATTGAACATTTTCAACGGGTTCAGAATTACAAGAGTATTTTGGCAAAACATTAATTCTAGCATTTCTCTTGTTTCTTCTTCTGGCTAAGTTTAATTGTATCCTCCTCGGGCAGGGGCTGGTGCGGCAGGGCTTCCATAACCACTGGCAGGAGCTGGGGCAGGATATCCGCCACCACCACCACCTCCTCCTCCCCCTCGACCACCGGATTGACCATCTTCGCTGAAACTGGCCACAAGACGGGCTGACATTACCTGGCCAAGTTCAATGTTTCCACCTCCTCCAGATTGCCGACCTCCTGGGGCTCCGTACGAGCTCTGTGGGGCTGGGGCAGAATACCCTCCATTGGTTCCTCCAGAACTTCCACCTTGAGAGTAACCGCCTGAGCTTCCGCCTTGAGAATACCCACCGGAGCTTTGTGGGGCGGGTGCGGAGTACCCACCGCCTCCTGAGTTACCTCCTTGAGAATATCCCCCAGATGAGGACCCACCGCCCTGAGAATACCCTCCGGATCCACCAGATCCGCCTCTGCCTGAAGAACCGCCATCCTGTTGAGCAAGGATTTGGGCTATTCGCTGAAGAAGAGCAGCGTCTACGATGGAAGCACCTTCATTAGACTCTTCGCCCCCACTGGACCCACCGTTGGAACCCCCTCCAGAGTATCCTCCTCCCCCATTGGAGCCCCCTCCGCCTCCAGAATATCCACCTCCACCGCTGGAACCCCCTCCCCCTCCAGAATATCCACCTCCACCGCTGGAACCACCTCCTCCTCCAGAATATCCGCCTCCTCCTCCACCGTTGGAGCCCCCTCCTCCCCCAGAATATCCTCCTCCTCCACCACCACCACCACCAGATGATGGGGCACCGTATCCAGCCCCAGGAGCTGGGGGCTCAGCCACAATAAGGGCAGCTAATGCGGCTATTATAATCTGTAAAAATACAAAAAAATTACGTAGGTTCTTGAACTTTCCAAGTACTGATTGATGATCCGCTTTACTTACGATTCTGTTCATCCTGGAGAGGAAAATCCGATTTGGGTTGAATAAATCAGAAGACTAGATTATTTATATTTACGTCTGAAGTCGAGATTTAATAAAGTGTTACTCAGTTAGGGAAATGGTTAAGGTGAAGTGTGAGTTGAAGAAGATGCGAAGACTCCTTTTATACCACCCTGGCACTGGCTCAATGCTGAATTTTAATAAACACGGCGTCCCAACGACTGTAAAAAATGGCATTGCACCTTCCATTAGCTAAACCATGTTTTACCTTACCTTTTGTCAAGTCAGTTAGACCTTAATACCAAGTTTATTAGATGCTTAGCAAGTCATTATTATCATCATCTCTCAAGAGAGCCATAATAGCCAATGCCCTCCGTCCTCCCTCTCTCAGACGTTCCATATATGTGTACATCACACTGATCACACAATGTAAACAATGGGTATGATTTTTATTTTTTGCTTCGTCAGGGTACAAGAAAGGTGAAGTATGGGCTTTTGTGGAACCAAAATAATAATTCAAGATTCAAGTAGGGATGATTAGCTTTCGTTCTGCAGGAGTGTGTCTCAAATCTTCTCAAGTCTCAAAGCAACCCAATCCAATAGATTATCGTGACAAGGGGTGAGAACTATTCTTATAAAAGATCTCATAATAGCCATTGTGCTGTTATTCACACCACACATATGAATGTGCATATTATATCACTGCATCGAATCCCAAAGCTTAAATATAAGACGACTCGACATTCACGACGTGCCTATTGAAAATTGAAACTGAAAGTGGACCAGCGGACTGCATCCCTGACACCTTGAGACGATTAGCGAGTATCGTTTCAAATTGCAGCCAATTTAAACACAATCATCTCAGCTCATTTAACTCTCATGGGGTTTGATTTAGAGTGTTCATCAGTGTTCCATAGCATGGGATAATGAATGAGACCTCCGCCCCCTGTAGACCGCGTGTATTATGTTCACGATGATCAGACTTTAAAATACTTTGAGTTTTTTAAGGGTCGGATATGATCAAGAAGGATTTCTTAACTTTTTTTTCATGCAACAGTATTGATCTCATTATAGTTGCACGAAAAAAGTGCATAGCAAATGCAGTTAATCCGTAACAATCTTATTGATGACTAATACAGCTTTTCACAATGTTTACATTTCTTTATGGGGGCAGTCCCTATTTATCAAATTTAATTTTTTCATGATTGTGCTTGTACTTGTGTGCACTTGTGGTTTGGAGTTTATGCAAATTGCACTCGAGTATTTTATTATGATTAATGATAAGTGAAATAAGATTGAATTCAATGGAATCAAAATGAATGGTTGGATGAATGTATTTTTTTCTTCATCTTTGGGCTAACGATAGGTTGTCTGTTGAGTTGGAACTGTTGGAAGGTTATTTTTTTTATCGTTTGTATTTACTATAGCCTCGTCTGAGGTCTGACTCGAGCATTCACAATCTGCTGTGCTGTGTGTTTATACTAGTTTGAATGTACTCTTATGCAAAGGGATGAAGGGATATGGAATAAAAACTCGTAACTTCTGTAGCCTTATGATTCATAATTAACATTTGAATTTTTGTTCATTTAATAATTGGATAAAACAAAGACTTGTGTGTATCCAAGATTAGCATTTACGTCAATTTTGCTAATTCATGATCTTTTATGCACAATGTTTCAAACTGAGCAGTTGAGCTTGATGGGAATCTTGGACGGAAGGGATTAATTAGATTCTGACTCGCTGAATGACTGATGACTAGCGATGACTCTAATATGAAATTGCGTATTGCGAAAATGTTTTTAGAATGATTAATGACTAGTGGAAGCTGTGTCCCTGTCATATAAGTCATTAGATGTGAGAGATCTTCAGTAGAGTTAAAATTTCAGAAAAATTGATGCATGAATGTAGCCAAATCAGCTTATACAAAAGCGGTTGTTTATGCTTGAAAAATTTGTTTTTTTATTTTGATTTCATCGATAAATTCGATCCCATTATAACTAACTTTTTCATAAATATGTTGTTATAAATATGTGCTTTGTTGATTAAGTCAAAAAATCTAGAGGGAATCAAATTTAATTGTTATACCCTCCAGCGGATGGAGCACCGTAGCTTTTTGATGGAGCTTGTGGGGGTGATCCTGGATAACCTCCACCAGATCGTCCACCAGCCCCACCACGGGCACCATTGCCATTATCTCCAGCTGCTTCGAAGTCGAAGTCGGCTACAAGTGGAGCTGGCTGGATTTCATCGATTTCGAATTTGTTGGGTCCTCCAGCACCTCCCGAACCACCGGCACCGCCGGTAGAACGAGATCCCTGACCACCTCCAGATTGATAAGATTGGGATTGAGGTGGGGCACTGTACGAGGATTGAGGGGCGGAATAAGATTGGGAACCTCCACGGGAGCCTCCGTTTCCAGATCGAGATGCACCGGAACCTCCACTAGATTTGGCGCTACTTCCGGCCAAGATTTCCGCAACTCGGGATAGAAGTTCTGGGTCCAAAGTTAACCCTTCCATATCATTTCCGTTGACTGGAGGCTCTGGAGCAGCCAAAGTCATGGCGAAGAGGGCACTCAAAATGATCTGAAAATATAGAAAGTTTAAAAGTGACTTTAAAAAAAAACATTCTTAAAAACATTTTTAACTGTACAAATGTCTTACAAGCTTATTCATTTTAAATCGGATGGATGGACTTGGATAAATGCTTTGAAATATTATACAAACTGATGAACAAGTGATGACTGATAATACAAACACCAAAGCCAGAGTCTTTTTATACAAAATTGTGACAAACAAATCCAATTCAGCAATGTTTACATTCTTTGCCTATAGGTCCTAGGCTGATTAAGGGATTTTAACCCACTTGACAAATGACAAAATACATAATATTGGCACGGTCGAGGTAACAAGGGTCATTCAGGTGAGGTTTATCACCAGTATTGGTATTTAAAGTCTAGTTGGACGAAGGATAATGTCAATGTATTGTCTTTTTCTGACACCTCAGCATCTAAATCATAAGTAAAGACGAGTCACTTTTGGGCAAAATGATCAGCTTTTTCTGGGTCATTTCCAAATTTATAGCATTTCTTCACAAGGCAGACAGCAATATGGTTACTCTTTTTTGCCAGTTACACATGAGAATTGGAATGCAACCATATCCAACTATAACCTTTGGGTCACCAGCAAATCCAGAAGAGCTACCAGTACATAATCGTCGAAGGAAATTTGAGGTGGAAGGACCAAACACACAGGAAGATAGTAAAAATAAAAATATAACCCATACTGAAAAAATCCACTAGCCTCGAATGAATAGTTTAAAATAAATTTTAAATCGAATATTTATAATGCCCGTGAGTCCAATCCTTGAATCTAAATACAATTCCATTCGATAGAAATATGTACTTGCTGACCATGGCAGAGTAGTTTTTTTAAATGACGGAAACAACTTTTTATCAAGAAATAAGGCTTTATTCAATCCCATAATTAACAACCACAAGGATAACAACACAACAATAACTAACTAACCCTAACACTAACGGAATATAAGTAGGTAAAGTTATTTAGGTAAATATGGGTAACTTTGTTTGTTTGAGTACTGCATGAACTTTATAAATACGGATAAGTCAGTCACCGTAATTGCATTTAAATAGCAGATTGAGTCCTAATCAATATCAATATCGTATATATTCGTATCCCCATAGTCCCTCATTCTTCCTTTTTTGTGCCCAACGAAGCGTCAGTGTCCATTTCAAGTCCTTCATCAGAGGTGGTATGTTCTTCAAATTTATCCAAATGTTTCACAGTGTCACCCTGTTCGTCTTCAGAGAACTCCGAACCAGAATGGATACAGGATAAGCTACTGTTCCTACTCAATTGGTTATTGTTCAGAATGATCTTTTTCGAAATCTCCAGTTGCTGTTTTTCTTTACACTCCTTCTTCACTGGGCTCCGCTTAAGTGCCCCGTCCCAGTCCAAGTCGACAAGTCCTCCTTTGGAAGCGATTTCGGCCTTCACCCGATTTGCAAAGTCTACGCCTGACTCGTCCGCTTCCTTGTACATGGCTGGGAGGTACCAAACATCACAAACGATTGCCCAGGATGTCATCCTAAGGATTGAAAACAAATTAATAGAGATCAACTTCAAAACTTGAAGCTTTTAAGAATAAAAATTAAATATTTTTAATTTGAGTGAATCATTCTGGTATGTTCATTCAATTGATAGACTGCAGAAATAAACTTACATTCTGTAGATGTAATGGAGCATCCCATGTTTCGATGAGTTCCAGAACGCATCCCCAAATCGAGGGTCGTACTTAATGGCTACAGGATAAATCACAGAGTCCACCTCAAAGGACCCCTTTTTGAACTGCATCACAGCTGAATTATTAATGCAAGTTCCCTCTGGAAATATTAGAATAGCTGGTTTCGTCGGATCTTGAGCATGCTTTTTAAGTCTTCGGGACACCGCAGCTCTGTCCTTCATTTCCGACCGGTCAAACCAAATGTGGGAAGACGCCCTGGCTAAAGCCCGCTGTAAAATCCCCAGAAACCCCCCATGGCTTTGACCAATAAGAGAGAAACTAGAGTTGCACGAGAGGATTACAACATCAATCGGTGAAGTATGATTAGCCACACAAATCCCATTCGCTGTTGGCTTGTACTGCTCATCATGATAATTAATTATAGCGGAGAAGGCTCGAGAGAGGATTCGGAAGGAGATTCGACAAGCCCAGTCATTCAAGAATCGCTTGACCTTCCAACTACTTGGAACAGGCCCAACAAGACCGGTGAGGAAGGTTAAGGTCACCGTAGCCAAAACTAGTATAACAACCCTCAAGGGTAGAAGGATGAGGTACCGGATGTAGAATCCCAAGAGCCATAAGAGAGTCAGCCGGTAGGAAATGAATTCATATCCGTGGTTAGTGCGTGTTAACAGATTCCATGATTGCAGTTCCTCGGCCTCGAATCTATGTGTGACTTGATCCTGTACAATTGCTTGGATACCGGCTGTGATCAATTCGAACGGATCCGAGAGTTCGAAATCCGGACTGGGTCCATCTCGCTCCAGATATTGCTGAGGTATTTCGTCATCGTCCTCCTTATCAATGATATCCAAGGGGCGGTCAATGCGCTGAGAAGTTTCTATCTTCTCTCGACCTTTTTCGAAAATAAAGAGCAGAAGCTCTTTGTACTTCTCCCTCACTCCGAAAAGTTTGTGAAAGATCCCGAGTAGGAATAACGTTAGGGTTGGGAGGGCAAAAACTATGAAGAATAACGATGAGACTATTAGTGGGAGTTGCATCTTGGTTACTCTATCCAAATCCGAAACCTTGTGAAAATTAAAATTGTAATCAAATTATTACCACAGTTATTACTGACTTTACTTAAATGACTATTTTAAAATGAACTTACCTTATATTTAAATCTCAAATCCAACTAGGAACCCTCACCTGGGCATCTCAATTTCAATTCGTATCTGAAGCTCTGTGAATAATATTTCTAAAAATGTAGTCGAGACAGTTTAGTAGTAGGGAGTTATTTCTCTAATTTTGTACGATGATATGAGTCTAGTCTAGTCTGGAGGATAAGAAGGGAAAAGTATGAGCTTCATGATGAAATCGTGGCAAGTTGATTCTTCCAGCTGGACTTTGACACTTTGGATAAGTCCTACGCTATCCTGCTACTTAGGACCTCTACAGTCATATATGTTATTATATGGTAATCTCAGTCTATGATAATCATCAGCATCACCATTAAATAATTTAAATGTACCTCGGCTGGCTTCTATATACTTATGTATACGTAGTTGATTTTATTATTTAAACTTGTTGTGGATGTCAAGTCCTTGAATCAATCTTTCTCCTATCCGTTCTTTTTTTTATCTATTCAGGCCTATATATTTATACTGAGCTATCTCTCTCCAACTCACATCGTATACATATAGGGCAGGCAGTACACGTTAATGCATTATCTGTGAATGTCTAGTGGTGAAGCATGGGAATAATAAAAATGGGCTTTGGATGGTAGACACTGCTTAATTATACGCAACCTTTTGAGAACAAAAAATTGCACTATTACAGCTAATAATAAGAGATACTACATGGAATTATTAGCTCGTTCCCATATCTATGTATATAATCGAGCCAAAGGCTAAAAAAAATAATAACCTCATCCATCAGGTAGGACGCAGTTAGTGTGAGCAATGTTTCCCATTCAGTTTTCGATATGTTAAATCCAATCTGTTCTTATTCACTGTACGCCATACTGTAGGTTAGAAATAGGAGGAGGCATGGTAATAATCAAACTAACTAGATAAGTTTCAAATGACGACAATTGTCCAGTGGAGTTCAGTTATTTCTCATTTACATTGCAGATGTAGCCGTTTAAAGTATTTTAAAATATGCCTCACTGCTAAAATAAAACCATGGCTATTATAAATAGATATTTTACAAATGTTGAAATGGACCCTTTAGGCTGGTAAGTCTGGATTGTGCAAAAGTGGCTGTGATCCACTTGGGTGATAATGACAATTAATGAGTCGTTAATCAAATGAGACCCAAGCTGCATGGGCTGCGGCTGTAGAAATGATAAGATTATCGAATTTAAGGTTCGCAGAGTAGTAAATAAAGTTTGGTTGAGACAGTTAAGCATGTTCAATTAGAATGATTTTGCAACCGCTTCCAACTGTGGGGAAATAGTTACTTGTAAACGAATCTGAACATTTATCTGCGTTTTTTTTTGTAATCCAGTTCACGTTTTCAAGTTCATGGTTGCATGTGTGTGTGGTCACTGACTTAGTAATTTTTCAAATTTCAGACATTTTCCGGCAGCAGGATTTAATTTGTTTTGTGTTTTTTTTAAACCTTTGATGATAATAAAATGCTTTATTTATAGCATAAAATGAAATTCATGATCTTTCTAGATTATTAAAGTTAATGTGAGAGTATTGCCGGTAAACGGTTTGCAAAAAAAATGCAAAAAATAAGTACATGGGAAAAAGTGTGAACCGTTTTGCAAACTTTTTGTCGAATGTTTTTATCCTTGATTTTATCACTACCGACCCCCACCAGTGCGTTTAGCTCGGCATGCATGGGATTGTGTCTTGTGTGTGTATGACATTAAATTAGCTGGTAATTGCGTGTATTCTTACGTGAGTTAGTTAGTAATTTGCTTTCTAATTTAGAACATAATTTACGATGGTATGAGAATCAAGAGCAATGTTGCTAAAATTCCTAATGCACTTCTGAATATTTCATCAAATCAATCACTATACATTATGCACAATGATAATGTTATTATTGTTGTTAGGTATTCCTGGGAATATGCAATCCAACTTGACCTGAACCATATATGGAATATAGGTATATGAACTATAATTGATTCCCGATCGATACCAGCAAACTATATTATACGTACACCTTTTCATAATATTGTTGGATTTGAGACAATTTTTCCTTCCCTTTATTATGACATGAAACTACAAAGTATTGTAGCAAACGAAACCCTTGAAATTTTCGTCAATATAAAAATATTGATATATTGTGTAAGAATAAGATCATTTAGCTTTTGTTTGAATGATTTAGAGTAAGTTTTAGTGAATATAGGATGACCTAGTAATTTAATTATTTTTAATGAGATCTCCCTATCTTTTTGATGTTCTACTTATAAAATTTTCATCATCATTTGCATCCTTTTTTTGTACCGCACTGTCACATCGTCATCATCACACAGTCGAAAATTATTATTCAAAAGTTTGTATGTGTTTTGAAAAATTAATTTACAGGATATTTAAATTAAAGACAGCAGGGGGAGATCACATTAAAATTCCTTACCCTTTCTCACCTCATTCGGAACAAGGAAGATTTAATAAATGTTCTTTGTGATATTTAAACTGACAAGGCTTTTGCTAAAATATGTTATTAATATTTATCCAATTGGAGAAAAGGCGGACTGAATCTCGGAATATTTTAAAGGTAATAAGGCTATAGTCACGTTTGCAAATATAAGGAAAACAAAGCAGGCAGACTGTATATATATTTTTTATATAAATAAATATTTACATATTTTGGCACTAACCCTGGTTCTGAATAAAAAAATCCTTAGCATATAGAGTGAAAACAACTTATTAAATTCAATTCGTAAATTAAATCTGGGGTTCTGGATAAGATAAGTGTACTCTTTATGTTCATTGTATGATATAATTTAACCTCTGGACACACAAGTAAATATTTTCTTCTTGAAATTTACAATTAGCTCAAATATTTAAAATCAAAGTTTTTTCTTTTCGATGTACCAAAAAAGGATTCGAAACATTGATAAATTCCTTACTTACCTTTCCTTACTTATCAAAAATTATGAAATCCAGAAATTTGCTATTTAGTCAATATTTCATCGAAGAAGCTCAATTTTTGCATAGTCTCTGACCAATGAGAAACGAAAAGTGGAGAAAAATAAATTACAATGAAATGCTAGAATCCGCACATTAGTTGGGTAATATAGGGCGCCACATGGATGCTGATTAATTGTGATGAGCAGACATTGAAATATTTTTGTTGATTAAATCCATTAGCCAAAGGGAAAAAATCTAATGATCGACCAGCATTGCGTAGCGTGCAAAAAAATGACATAATTATGCAGTTTTTAACCTTTTAAATTCAATCATGCTGATGACTCTTTACACTCTTCACTCTGCCAAACGTCCTTGTCGTATTGTACCGTACAAATCGACAAATTTATATAGCCTTTGTGTATTTCGTATCTGCTTGTGAAGTATGAATACAATTTTATGGTAATTAAATGGAGATTGTGACAAGAAAATTATCAAAGTTATAGAGGGGAATTCACTGGCTCATAGATTATGATTCGCGTGTGTTTGTTTTGATCATGTTAATTCCATTATTGGAAATTTATAATTCAGTCCATTTCCAAGTGAATCGATAGATACGAAAGCAGTTCTCTTGACACAGAAATAGGTAAATTATGCCAAGATAATTATATGATATAATCCCTTTTAGAGGATCTTCGTCAGGAAGGACAAAAGAGTTTGAGTGAAATGGCCTAAAGTTTTGAGTTGCTTTTGGGTGGAAATTATGCAAATTTTTGGGAATTAAATTAAACACGATTGACGGAGGTAAACTCACTGATCGTCACATGCCTTTGATTCCATTCTATCTAGCTGTATTTATGGACATGGTTAATTACACAAATACAATTTTAGTAGTAATTATATGAAGATAGCAATGAATTTAAAGCTTTTTTGATCATTTAATTTGAGGATTCACTCTTTTTAATTTAAAATAAAGAATATTTAACCTTAATCTTTGAATATTTTTTATGTCAATTAACTCAGTCGTTGTAATAAAAAAAACACAAGGATATTATATAAGGTGCAAATCAAGAGTAAACCAGATTTGATGTAAGTGATTGCAATAATTGCATTTTATACGACTTAACTGCTGCTACTATATGACTGTAATTCTGAAAATATTTTAATTACAATATCTGGCAATAGCAGACACTCATCTGTGCCAAAACGCCAAGGCAAGAGTCTTCAGTCTTATTGAAATTAAAGGTTCATAAATCAAAACAGTTTAAGTTTATTTATTCCAGAGGGTTCATTTAAAAAATCACAACAATGGGAATCTCATAAAAATTCTCAAAAGCCACATACAGAAACAATTAAATTTTAAAATATAGGCCTGGGACCTCCTGCTCCTGTTAGTACATTATTATCAAGATAATGTCTACTAAAAAATATTCATTTTTCATGGGATAATTATTTTACATGCATGCCGTATAGCCCCACCTACACTACTCTAGCTTCTTGTTTGTGCTATCGCCAAAATGTCTAAATTGAATAAGAAAGTTGACAGCACATGCCACACCTCCTCAAACCTGTCAACTTGTTCTGAGATTTGAAAGACTTATGGATGTCAAGGGTCGGCTGCCTTGCAAGGTTGGCTATTTCTTTATAAACGTCAATTCCCATCGGCGTAGGTCTTGATAATTTCAAACCTAGGGGTATGACCCTTGGCCCTTAGTATTTGGCCTAGAATCGTTTGGTTTGTGTGCAAGAATTCTCCATTGTTTACATTTCAAAACTCATTACCTTCCGAAGTGATTTATGAGTTCAGGTATTATAAGGCTGTTATGAAAATATATTAGGACGCTCGTGTTTTTTCTGCGAAAGGATTTAGCAAGAATGGGCTAGAAGATATCTCGCTAAAAATTATACAAAGGGGACAAAGGGGACTGAAACCACGAGGAGTGAACTGGGTGTCCAAGTAAATTAAACAGTATTTATTGATTTGCTGACATCTGTATGCAAATTGCGACATGGAATTGTCCCCTAAATAATCCACTTGCTTAACTAATCCTATGTAAATAGCGCAATAAATTACAATTAAAAAGGATTTTGTCCCCAAGGCTCTTTGCAGCAGAAGAATATCCCTTGTCAAATACGATTAAAAAGGATCCTTACCCCACACACATAAAACTCAGAATTACGTGCGGCGAGTCTAAGCTTTCGTAGATTCTGAGCCGATGCCAAAAAAAGTGACAGTGGAAAGTGGAATCCAAAATCGAATGTGATGGATCTTGTTACATGAGAAGCAGTTTGCAATTTTAAAATCCTTTATTAAGGAACCGAACCCAACAATTAACGTATAGGAGTGAACAATAGTCCCCTCGAGCAGTGAATAGAGCTAAATATATATAAATAGTGATACATAACACTGAGAGTATATCTGTAAAAAGTATTACGCATTATGTCTTGTACTGGTTTTCTGAGAAAAATTTCGACTGTAGATTCTGAATTTCTCACTATTATATTCAGCCTTCAAAAAAGATTAAGAATTTGACTAACCTAATGCCTGATGATGCTCAAGTCAAAGTCAACCTATTTACAAACCAATCGTTGTCAGGCATAGTTAGTGCATGTTAGTTAGTATCCACAATAGAGTTGTACTGTTGGGAATAATTAATACAAATCTCCTAAGGGGTGTCCATAAACTACACTTCCGTCAATATTCTCTTATTTCTAAACCCTCTTCTCAAGCAAATTCATAATATCAGCTTTTTTGACTTGGACTGTTGCCCCTACCCCGTACCTTTACTCACCCTTATCGCGGGGGCTCCTTAGTTTATGGACGACTCGGAGGGAAGGGTTCTCTTGGGTATTGGATGACGCTGAAAAATCCAATTTCGATTACACAAAGGGGGAATCCTAGGTATCTTAAATGCTAACGTAACTTGGTCATCCTATCTTATCATTTGATATTGCATTCATCACCTTTTACCTTCAAATATAACATTATTTATTATTTAGAGCTCCTATTGTAATAATAACTAACTTAGCGTAGCCAATAGTTTACCAATCGTCCTCCCTATAGCTAAAAACAAATGATTAAGATGAATCCCAATGCCTATAATGTCTTTGGTCTAATTTTTCTGATAGAATGCTCATTCCATTCCACTCAACCTTTGGTATAACCCTAACCCCTAAATCTCTTTGCAATGAATAGAGGTACACATATCAAGACCGGCCTACGTACAGACACTTATCTTTATAATGGGCAGTCGTTGTGGCATCTAATTATCTTGTTAAGAGGGCTGGTTTACGATGCTTCTTTTACGAGACTTTTCTCTCTCAAATCCCAATGGAATGGTTAGAAACGAAGAATAATATTTGACAATAACCATTATGATAAGGTAAACGCTGTAAGGGTTATTCCAAATTCTTAAAATCTTCAACCCCTCCGTGTGGTGTACACCCTGCCAATCAGTTCTGATCTCATTGACACCTTCATGTATAAAAAGCGTTGGAGGGAGATCATCTGGATATCAGTTCGAGTTTTGCAGCAGTTACTTTAATAACTTTCTCATTTTATTCACAAGTTCGGATCCACTTATCCCAAACTTCAAGATGAACAAGATCGTAAGTCTCATTTCGGATACCTCTTTAAAAGCCTTTGCCTTTACTTGCGGATGGACCGGAATTTATTATAACATCCACACTGTTTTCTTGGCCATTGGGATTATTCGGAAAATATGTTCAAAGATTTCCATAATTGTGTCAAACTAGTTGGATTTTTCTTTATAATTTCTGATCTACTTGTAGGTCCTTCTTATTGCCCTCGTCGCCGTTGTTGTGGCTGAGCCTCCATCCAACTACGGGGCCCCACAACAGTACAGCTCCCAATCAAATAATGGATACAGTGACTTTGGAGGGGATAGTGAAAACTACGTCGATGACGCTCTTCTCGCCCGAATTGCCCAGCTCATCGAGCAAAACAGTGGATCTTCCCGCAGTGGATATTCTGCTCCATCTTCTTCATATGGAGCTCCTTTAAGTCAGTATTCATCCCCATCTTCCTCCTACGGTGCCCCAAGCCGAAATTCTGACAATGGAGTCATTCTTGGACGACCTGAGGTCGCTCAGCGTGTTGCCGAATTCGACTTGGAATCTCGATCCGCCGGTGGGTATTCTAACAATGGTGGATACTCCCAGGGAGGATACAACTAAGTATTTTCATCTAATGAAGTATTTTTTACAACCTACGAATTTTTATCATTAATATTATTCACAGATGATTTATAATTTATTTGAAATCAATTAAGTCAAAAGCCAGTTGAGCTTAACAAATATATTCTCATTTTTTACCTTAGCATTTAGATACTAACCCTTTTGCCCAGTCGACGGTAATGAGTATTCATTTCCTGTCAACTGTTGAAAAAATAAAACATTTTTGAGAAATTTATCTTGTAATGTAATCGCGAAACTGATTTTTCAATAATTTGCATAAGAAAGGAAAATTTTAAAAGGCTTTTAAAAATTTGATACAATTTGGGAGGTTGAATGAAAATATTTGGGGAAAATCACGATGTTTGTGGTCAAAATTTATTTCACTGCAGTAGCTATCTATAAGCGTTTCATAATTTTCAAAAACAAGACTAACAAACTCTCATAAACTGTAACAGGCTTAAATATATTCAGGCTTTTTTATTAGTTCTGCTATGTTTGACAATTTTTTTTTAAATCCTGATTTTACTGGTACGAAAAAAATGTTGCCTTTCTTGGGGTTACATCGGTTTTTAATTTAAAAAAAAATTCTTTCCTTTATTCATTTACGTGGGAGGGTTTAGACATCATTCTGAAGTAACAAAAGCAGTGGTAAGTGGTAATTATTTTTTATGATATTAATAGAGATTTTAAAATAAACTTTGAACAACTTGTATCCAGAAAAGCACCATAACATTTTAGAAAATGTACTTGATAAGGAGTTACAGAAACAAGGGGATACATTCTTTGACATTTATTAAACAGTTGACATATTATTTTAAAACAGTGCCATTAACAAAATTACGGTTTGAAAATTTTTATTAACCAAGAATGAACACTAACGTTAGAATTTGCAGATTCCAAGAAAACGTCAAAATCTGGAGCTTATATAATATGCATATGAAGGAGTAAATCATTTTTAGATGCAAGTAAGTTTTCAATTTTCAAAACCACTGAAATAGTGTTTTTTAAATTGAAATTAATCACAATTTTCTTTATTATTACCCATTAGAATTTGGACGGAGTTTCCAGGATGAACCCAAACTATTGTCAACTTTAAGAAATGATCAAGATATTGAACACCTTGTTTACTTTGAAAGTTTGAAAGTTATTATAAAGTTTGTGTTTTATTTTATTTAAACCATGCTAAATTCTGACTCGTTAACGACAAGAACATGGAATTTGAATAAATTTTACATTTACAAGCTTTATGACCACATTGAATTTGATTTTATGGAACCATTTCCCATTTCCATTTTTATGGAACAGACAAAATTTAATCAAAATGAAACATTAAAACCCTTTGGATATGGATCAGGTCAGATCAGATTTTTTAGATTTTCCTAATACAAATTTTGAATTTTTTTAGAGGGTTATGATTACATATTCAGGGGCGCCCGCAATAGGCCAATAGGCCTCGGCGGCCGATTGACCAGGTCCTATGAGTAATGGTCATGAAACCCTTCAAATACATACATACATACATATTGCTTGCTCAAAAGTTGCAATCGTTTCCTTCTACTATGTAACCAGATAATTTTAATTTAAATAATAAATACTACCAACAGTCAAACAAATTTTTTCATGCAGTTTGATTTCATTTTCAGGTTCAATATTAAACAAAATTCCTAAATAAAGACTAACTGAACTGAACTGAACTGAACTGTATTTGATTGATTTGAAAAGATTTGGCTACTGCATTTAAAAAAACTTGTAATTAGTTGAACGTGGCAATAATTTACATTTAGTGCAAATCAAAATAGAACCGTATGTATCTCTACAAAGGGAGGTTGTAGATTTGATCATTTCTTAGATCATTAGAAAACAATTTATCATTAAGACAAAAGTAGTAAACAGAATAAATAGCCAATTCGTTCTGTCTGAAACATTTTATCTGGCACACACGGAAACTCAAATTTTCCGTCCAAAACATTCATTTAAAATATCTTCACCTGTGATTGAATACTCCGTTGCTTGACAATTAAACTATTTATGTACGTTTTCCTAGTCAAACTGTCTTTGAACGAGCGTAATAAAATATGGAAGGAATATTTTTAAAATTTCAACCATTTTATTATCTTAGTATTTTTTAAGTAAATAATAATAATATGTGATTTGATTTGATTCACAATCTGTTCACCAATAATATTTCTGCCAAAATTATACCTAGATTTTCAATTACATTTATGCGATCTGATAAAGAAATTTCAACTAATTGTAAGTTGCCAAATCATATCAAATATTTATAAACAGTTCTTGTTTTTTTTAAATTGCAACGATTGCTTATAATTTTTTTTGGCTGTTGTCTAATGCATAGACTTCCGTCATTGCAGCCTTTACAGAATAATTTCAGATGGTTAAAATAAATATTAACTGTAATTAAATTATTTGATTATTTTGTATGAATAGAATAGTATGTATAGAACGCTCGTTTTCTTTTTTTTAAATTTGTATTTTGTACTGTGAAACAAGACATTTTTGGAACATTTATCTTCAAGCTTATTTAAAGTTGGCTAATTAAAAATCCTTCATAAAGTTAAAATAGTATTGCTTAGCAGACATGAAGTTATTATTTTATTGAATTGCTACGTACAAGCCTAAAATCATCATTCGAATCAGAAATAAGATCGATGTCATTCTTTTTATAGTTATGAGTGGAATTTGACACAATATTTTTCCCTTTGTTATAAAAATATAAAACTACTGAACCAGTTTCTGACCATAAAAGTATTAATTGTAAGTTTATCTGATAGAAAATCTGATTTCGCATATGCAGTCAAATTTGAAGGCAAAACCAGCACCTATGTCAAAATAATTACAGGGCTGAGAACCCAGTCGTTTAATGAACTAATGAAATACGGCAATTATTAAATAATAAATGCCACCACGGATTCAATGGTCATAAATTGTATTTTAATATGCATAATCAAATGATATTAAATGTTGAAATGTAAACATTTAAATACAGTCAAGTTTCACATGACACTAAAAAATCTACTCTACCTTTCACGTTCGCATAGGCAAATTTTAAATAATGTTTAACATTAATATTTTTGCATCAGAAATCTTAAATTATTGAAAATCAATCAGCTATGATTTTGAATTTTTACGTAAGGAAATAACAACACTATTGTCAGGGTTTACGGAAGGAAGACGATTTCGATAAAAAAAAGTGAACTATCATTAAAAATTGAAACTGGTAAAATGAATCTAAGGTCAACCATGCACCCCCATTTTTTATTTGTACGAGTCAAGATTTCAACGATGTGTCTATATTTTTCAAGGCTGTGACAAATGTCTTCCCAAGCGATCAGAAAAAACACTAGATTTAACGTGACTAATTAAAATACATTTTGTCCAAATTAAAAGAAGAAAACGATAATAAACTCATCAATAAAACTGCATGCATATAATAAAAAAATTCCACTGTAATTAAAAAATACGATACAAGCAAAGATGCATTTTCATGCAGGTTCTTCTTCAGGTTTTCTTCAGAACGAGATTTTCCCCTAATTATAAAATCAAATGCTAAACATGTACAATTAAAGAATGAAAAAAATCTCCATCAACGTAAAAGATTAAAAACCTTTATAAAGAAACATTCTAGTTTACCTCTAAAAATTACAAGCTTAAATCTGAAGATGCAAAATTCTTGATATTCGATGATTTGATATGTTTGTTTCTTCTCAAAGTTCTCAATATAGCACAAAGTAAGCACACAATTACAAAGCGGTTTACTCAGCAAACAACACCGAAATAGAAGACTTTATATATACCAATAATATGATAATGCAGATACAACAATGGGAACCTCTCTGTGCGATGTGATATATTTGACAAGCCAACACATGCCAAAACGAAAAGTTACGTATCGCTATTACATATCATCAAGATTTAAAAGGCTGATGCTATTGCTTAGGGCTCGAGTGGTTTGGGTAATAAAATGCTAATAATCCTACTTTTCGACATCCACTACACAGAGTATAAAAGCGATGAGATTTGACCTGAAAGTTATCAGTTTACTTCATTCAACTTTGGGAATCATCTTCAGAAGAATTGCAAAAATGTTCAAGCTCGTGAGTAAAGATTCGATTTCTGAAACAGTTCAGAAATTTTATCCTTTCAGAAATATCTTTAATTAACATTTTGAATTCCCTCAGGTCATTGTTTTGTCTGCCTTCGTGGCCCTCGCCGCTGCCGGAGGATCCGGTGATGTCGACGATGCCTTGTTGGCCCGAGTTGCTCAACTCATTGGAGGAGGCAATGGCGGTGGTGGAGGTGGTGGAGGTGGCGATGGTGGATTCGGAGGTGGGTCCAGTGGAGGCGATGGTGTCGACGATGCCCTTCTTGCCCGAGTGTCCCAAATCATCGGCCAAAATGAAGGATCATCATCCGGAGGATCTTCAGGTGGATCTCAGTCATACTCTGCTCCATCCTCTTCATACGGAGCCCCATCCCGAAACGGTGGTGGTGGAGGAGGAAGTGGAGTCGAAATCGGACGCCCAGAGCGAGCTCAACGTGTCGCTGAATTCGACCTCGGTGGCGGATCCCGATCCGGTGGCGGTGGTGGCTCATCCGGAGGATACAACTAAACACTTATTATCACCAAAGGTTTCTCAACACCTAAGCAACCAACTAGTCGAATCACTTTCTGTAGTGCTGAAAATATGAAACGTGAAAAGTTTGATGAAGCAAACAATCATTGAAATTGAGTCAAAAATGTTCTGATTTGAAACCACCAAGAAATCGTTATTTTTTATAAGATTTTGTAGAAATAAAAAAGTCACTTTATTTTACATTCCGATCCCCTCGTGCATCATCTTATTTCAATATACAGACTGATTTTAGTAGTTTTGATTTATATTTATGTCATAACATATTTAACATATTTATAAATGCTTATTGTATGCATGAATCGATTAATAATAAATCCAAATCCAAATCCATGAGCAAGTCTATTTAATTTCGCCCTAGATTAAGGTTACCCTACAAATCATCTTGATGATGTCTAACTTATAGGGTCAAACAAATAGGGATTTAAGCACGAAAACAGTTTATAGCTACACGAGATAATGTTATGATGTAAGATGTAACATTGCAGCAGAGTCAGATTCATTACAACTAACAAATTACAATTACAGAAGAAGAAAATTAATCATCCATGCACATCTTCTTGAAATGATAAGTGTTCCATTTAAAAATCTTTAGGCACTAGACACACTGCAACAATCAAAACTTTTACTATCGATTAAATCTTGTTTTGCAAGAGTTGAAGGGTTATAGGTGGTTATATTGTTGTGTTTGATGTTGTTGACTGTAAGGGGCAACTCAAGGACGGTCGAGGTCTTTCGTGATTCTCGAAACCTCAATTGTTGCATTGCTCGTTAAAGTCATATGAAAAAACCTGATCTAGACCCATTCCATCTGTTTACATCATACGTGCTCATCTAATTCAATTATCCTTGCAGAATCTAATAAATCGTGTAGGATCATTAGTAAAATGAGTAGCAAGTCAGCAAGTCGACATGTAACAGATATATTGCAACTCCAAACCTGATTTCATATTTTTACTACCAATAACTTTAAACAATTAAAGTAGTCACCACTGAACACAGAAACATTGAATAAAATACAATTTACCCCTTTTTTAGATTTAGTGCCCCAGCCCAGGGGACACAACTCACAACTTTGGCGACGTTTTAAACGAAAGGCTCTAGCCTTTAGCTCAATCATCAGCGCATGTTTCACAGTTCGTATTTACAAACGTTTTTTCTTTGGCATTTCTGAAGCAGATTGACGGTACGATCCAGAGAAGTCCACCACCGATCAGGCAAATCCCGTAAAAAATGTACAGCGCAGTGAATGCTCCAGGATGAGTTGATAGAATGTTCCCCGAAATGTTTATGAAGCTAAACTGAAGAACCCTGGATGAATTTTTAAGAATACCACACAAACATTCAAATACGCACATCCATAATTATTCCTTAGTTCTACTAGTATTAAAAAATAGGAGCTTGCCCGTTCACAATCATGCAAAGAGCATATCCTACATGAAGTAGCTCGATCCCAACAATTTCGGCGAGTAAAGTCCCATAAATCCCGATATGGAAGCCACACGAGAGTCCAAAAACCGCACCGAGGAAACACATGTTTAAAAAACTTTCACAAAACGAGATTATCACGCTGCTAAGTCCAGCGAAGAACAATCCACAGGAGAATAGCATTTTATTAGACAGAAGTCCCCGGTCGGACAGGAACGCTCCTAGTAGCCGTGCACTCATGTCCGTCATGGAGATGACTAGATAGACCGTGCTGTATTCCGCTTTTGAAAGTCCTCGATACTCTCCCAAGGCGGGGATTAGTAGGAGAATATTCGTAGTAGCAATGGCCGTCGTTGAATTAGAGCATAAGAGGATGAGAAAGAAGGGCATGTGCAGGGGCGAGCTTTGAATCCAGTTGAGAATTCGTCTCGAACAACAAGGCCTGTCCAAATCTGTGAGTAATTTCAAAAGTTTACTACCCTGCAGACCCTACTTAAAGTGACGAACATGAATTAAGACTTTAAATGCCGAAACGAACGAATCCAGCGTATAATGCCTACCAGGCATTGACTCAGTCTCGATGTTCGTATCTCCAGGATTGTTGGTGTTCCCGTCTGGATCTGTGGTATCGAAAAACGATTCAGTAGATCCTTGCTGCGATGTCATTTTTAGATCCTTTTTCTTGGCTACGTCTTCATTAGACCACATGATGACACAACTATGATCCAGGGAGAGGATGTATGGAGAGAGTTTCTTTGTAGAAGTCGAAACTGGATCTTTGGTTGGGCACTGCAATATACAAAAGAAATTTTACTGCCATGATTTTCAGAAGATCCATCTTTGAGTTAGAGACCCACGGATTCCCGGATGGGCTTTCTATTTCTTAAAGAAGAAGTCCCACTAGCCACACCACCAGAAAATTCCTTCCGAAGTCTACTCGGAACTGAGTGGTTTTGACACTGACTCCATGGGGCTGATGAACTAGTAGGACCCATGCCACTGGGCTTGAGATTTGATTTTTTCTTTAGCTTTTCCACACTTTCACGAATATGACTTGCAAATGGATGATCAAGAACTTTCTCTGCCACTATTGGCTCATCCTTTGTCTGGATAAAAGTCTGACTTTGCTTGGAATGGATGTTTTGACCAGTTCCACTCATGAATACAGATTTGCATCTATCTTTTTGACTGTCGACGGGAAGAAGTTTGGGGGCTGGATTAGATACGAATTTCGGCCAAAATGGCGGCTTATTCTCCAATGATTTTTCTGCAATTTTCGGCTTGGGGTGATGAGGCTTGCTGCACTGTCCATAGCGTTCTTAAACGAATTAAGGCAGCACTGACATTAAAGTTTGAAACTTATTTGTCCGCTTTAGGCAGTATTTGTGCATATAATTTGTACAGACATACCATTAACTTTATAAACTATAACTGAGGCTGAACTAGTAGTCAATTTATTTTTTAAATGACTTCGTGAGAGGATTCGTGACTGGCATGGAAGCTCTAGATCAATCTAAATCAATGATAAAAAACTATCAAATAAAAGTTATCTGTATCATCTTTCGAGACGAGTTTGGAATCTTACAAACTCTGGACCACTGGAATCATCACTTTCTGAAAAGGACAGATTTGTCAGTTGAGACTGAGTATCATTCTTATCAGAAATGTTAGTCGAAACTTTAGTTCCTTCCTGTTTCAATCGGGTTTGTCCTCCATCCAAATCAGGGCTAACATTTCTCCAATCAGGTTTAGCTTCCCGGTATGGTCGATAAGAAAGAGTAAAAACAACCGCATTCATCACGAGGCCCCCAAGTATAAGCAATGCACCACTACCCAACAATACGTACAATAATGAATGCACTAATATCAACTTTATCAACAAAGTTTAGTGTTATTAGATAATTGAGAAAAAGGCTGAACAAAAACTTACCGGCAATCCAAGTACTGGATTAGAAAATTGAGCATATATGGCATAATCATCCCTCCAACCGGACTTCCAGTAACCACAATCCCATTGGCCATTCCTCTTTTCTTTTGAAAATAATTCCCAATTAGAATAACTCCAGGGGAATAGGTGAGCCCGGATCCAAATCCAACAAAGACTCCGATTCTGTGAAAGAACAAAAACAAAACACTATCAACAATTAGGATTGTATAGTAGTCATGCTAATGTAAATATTTTTGAAAATCCATAGCTTACGTTACGTAAAGGACATTCATTGAGGTTGCAAACCAGCTAAGCATAAGGCCAACCGACACCATGACCGTCCCAACAAACGCAATAGTTCGAGATGTGAACCTTACGACCAAATAGCAAGCCAGGGGTCCTGTAAATGACCACGAGCTTTCTGCTGAGCAATTATTGCCAATCTCAAGTAATATTAAGTTGATTAGGCATGCATGAGTTATTTTAACCTGCGACACAATTGAGACATGTAGTGACACTGACCAGGACAGCCACGTCGGCCTGTGTCGCTTTAAACGTCCTCATCAGTTCGATAATCAGTATTCCCAAGCATTTGAGAAACCCCATGACGAGGACGTTTATAAGAAAGCAACAAATAACAATACACCAAGCTTGGCTGCCATCGTCGGCATTTGGATCGATTCCTTTCAAGTATTTGTGGACAACCTTGACATTTTTAGAATTCAATTGGGACTCGGATTTTCGTACATTATTTGGCGTTACATCGGGTTCCATCTTGATTACTTTTTCAGGGTTCAGTGTTTGGAAAAGTATAGCTTTCAAACGATACTGACCATGAAGGCTTTACTGATCCTTCAGACCCTCAATTGCCTGACGGCTCAAAAGCTGAAACCTTGGAAACTGATGAGGAAAGAACGAGAGAGACTTTTATGACATGTGACAATCCCAGAACAATAGGGGTCTTTGTCAATCCTATATCTTCCATCTTCCATCTCAAGTGATTGCAAGGAATCATGGTGACTTTTGAATATAAAATGACATGGAATTATGGTAAACGTGAATACCTGAGAAGTCTGAGGGTCTAAATAAATAAAAGTTATGCACGCATGTATTTAACATAATTTATAACTTCAAATGAGGCACATCTCATCCAATTTACCACATGGCCAGTAATGAAACAAATATTTATTTATTAAATATTCCATTCTATTTCTTCCATAAGTCCAAAAGGCCATCCCACCTTTAAGTTACAGGATTTAAAAAAAGTTGTCATAAAAATTGAAATAAATAAATTATAACGACCGTTTCGAAGATGAATTAGTCAGGCATGGTATGATTACTAACACCGCCGTCCTCTGATATTATTATTCTTACACCCATTTCCAAAGATATTAAGTATCACTAATGACACCTAAAAGGTTTCACCTTTGTCTGTATTGCCTTCTTCATCGTTGGTAAGATGATTAGGGATCGTGAGGCTGGGATTCTTACGCAACTTTATTATGCTTATTATTTTCGCTAATTGCCTTCAAGTAGACCTGAGCCATAAGTGCCCATAAGTCATAATCCCGTTCTCTAATTTCTTTAAAAGGAGTGAAGCATTAGGCATGTAATAAACATTGAACTTGGATCCAGAGGTCAACTGCAACATATTAAGGTATTTTTTCAATCAATTTCTCACCTCACTGGAGAGCCTCAAATGATAAAATTGCAGGAAGCATCAGGAACGGAATTTATGATGCTTTTTGTGACTTGTGAAACTCTAACGTCCAGACTGGCCTACACTTCCTACAAAGTCAATGCCAAATCTATAAATCTTCCTCCAATGAGGAAGAACGGAGTCTCTCACACATCTTCTTAGGCTAATTAACTAATAAATAATATTATTTTAACACTTAATTCAAATTCCAAAAGAATACCAGTCCCATGTTTTGAAAGAAGCCCTTGTAACCCTAACCTTCTGGTGTCTACAGCTTTTTTTTTTACAAATGGAGAACAAAGAATTCCGTGCAATTTCAAGATTTTATTTTCTCTGTCAAATTCGGCCAAAGCGCTAATTATACTCCAATCTTGGAGGTACTGATTGGCCCTTGTCATGATATCCTATTTAGTTTTACCCATATTGGTTTTATTTGGGACGATCCCTACTGACTAATGAGTTAAAATTTCAGCAAGTTCCAAAGGCTTGGGTGGGATTTTAATTCTTTTGCCAATGTGTAATAAAACGCAGACCTGCATTTTGTTCCTTCGTGTTTTTTTTTGTTTCTTTTCTCAACTAATTAGGTGTAATGGCCCAGGTACAAAAAATGAAGAAGATAGGCTTAGCGCTTTGTAATCTGATATTCTCCCCAAAACTCCAACCTCCAACCTCCAATTCTCCTAAATGACTTTAATAACATGGAAATTATAAAAATAATAATGAAATATGATTATGTATTTTAAAGAATCAAGCTTATGGATTTTAATTCTATAATAGCCCTTCCATGTCAATGTCAAAGGTGTTGTCAGTGTTGTCTGTGAAGTCTTGATGCTGTTCTTACGCGATTCAGAAAATATATTTTCTCAAGGGTGATGTGTGATGACATGTTTTATTCCGATCTTGCTTCGATTAGCATAACCAACAAGGAGAAAAAAAACATACATTTTTCACCAATTACCTTCTACGTCCATTTATCCCATTTTTCAGAAGTTTATGTCCTTTTATTACGTGAAGGCGAGTTCTTACATACATTTATTTCCTATTCAATTCCTTCCTCTTATTAACATAAATGCACGTACATCTCACTCATCCCAAAATGTATGAGGAATACATGTATCTAATTAATTCCTATGACAAGAACATGGTAAACCTACATAAACCTCCTTTTTGTATATAGATACGAAAATGCTAATGGTTGCAAGATAGACTCATCATCATCCTCATCGTCAATTTTTTTAAATACTTAATTCTCCACAAATAACTGTGCCTATCTATTTCTACTGAACAAAGGTTATCACTCAAGTATATAAGAGAAGCCATCTTCCTGAACAATTCAGTCTCACCATCAGTTTCATTTCCACATCAACTTCTCCAAACTTCTCCAATTCTCCAAACTTCAAAATGAACAAATTCGTAAGTCATACTCTCAGATATGGATCCCTTGCAATATTTTCGGATTTAATGACTCCCATGGAGTTCAAAGCAATTTCATGATTTTAATTTTTCATTTAACAATTTAGATCGTTTTGGTCACCCTTGCCGCGGCTGTCGTTGCTGAGCCCCCAGTCTCTGGAGGATACGGTGGTGGTGGATCTGTCACCGCTTCCCGAAACTTCGGTGGAAATTCAGGTGGCGGTGGTGGTGGTGGCAGTGGTATCAACGAATATGTAGATCAAGCCCTTTTGGACCGTGTCGCTGCTCTCATTTCCAGCGGTGGAGATGGATCTGCTTCTCAACAAGACAATGAAGGTTCTCAATACGTCGATGCCTCAATCTTCACCCGGGTTGCCTCCAGCCTTGGAGATAGTGGATCCAGCCGTGGAGTTTCCTCTGAATATGGAGCTCCAGCTCCAGGTGGTCAAGCTAGTCTCGGAAACCCTGAGCCAGCTCAACGTATTGCTGAATTCGACCTCTCTGAGACTCGATCTGGATCATCCCCACAACAAGGTTATGGAGCCCCTGCACAAGTCCCAGCCCCACAACAGCCAAGCGGTGGATACTCTTCCCAACGACAATCTGGTGGAGTTTCTGGAGGAGCCATCTCTTTCGGTCAACCTGAGACTGCCCAACGAGTTGCCGAATTCGACGTTTCAGGACAGCAGGGTGGATCTCAACAAGGAAACTCCCAGGGAGGATACAATTAAAGAGCTTACCGAAATTATACCGAAGAAAATGGATCTACTCGCAACTGAAACTGTTAGTCCAGTCAAATTGTTATTATAAAATTGGCCTTATTTAAAACTAGGAAGAAATCGTGATTTTTTGTACTGTTTTTATATGTTAAAATTAAGCATTAAAAATAAATTAAACATAAATATCTAATATTTTAATTTCACTGCATTATTTCATCACACCTAAGTTCATCTATTTCGAATTCAAGGGAAACAATTTTAACCATTTAAGGTAATAATTCACAGAGTTTATGAAAACAAACAATGTCCAATTACTAAAAGGGGTTGGTCGGATGGGAGTAATATTAAATTGAAGATCATTAACTCGTGTGATTTGAAATGCTGTTGGAGTACTATTTAAATTTAATAAATTCACAAGTTCATTAATTTTGTTGGCAATTATATAGTGCTTACAAACAAACAAGCTCTAACATAACAGTGGAAGCCATATGGTACAATCAAGGGGAAACATTTTCTTCTGATGAAATAATTTAATCGATGCAAGCGCCATCAGTAATTAAAAATTAAGATGTTATAACTATGTATTGTTTACATGGGAATGAGTGAATGAGGTAAAAACAGAAAGGGATATTCTATACTTAAAATTCAACACACATAAGGCATTTAAGCATTAATTTTCTGTTAAATTATTCCAATTCCAGGATGAAATCACAGTGAGATGAGAATCGATCTTGAATCATTGATTTCCCGACCCCAGTAATCTGAAAAGGATTTTCCAATATGGTTAAAAATGATTTCATTCGATAAAATACAAATCGTTGGCAAAATTAATACCTTCGGAGCAAACAAATGTAGTTCACGGAGATTTTTGAATTGCAAAGTTTCTGAAAAGCAAAGCTTTGCAGATATATCTGTTACATGATCCCCAAAACCTTTTAAGTAAAGATACCGAAGCCCTGTAGTAAAAAATATTTAATATATACTAGTAGTTTTTAAATTCCCGTAAAATTAGGTCTTACTGATATACTAACTATATACGTTAAATTATTAGATAACATACCAGGCACGAGTGCAAAAGAGAATACATCCTTTTGATTTTTTACACTGCACCAATTTTGTTTTCTGGTGTATCCAGTTATTCCACTATCTGTTACTTCAGAGAGATCACAATCGAGATGTAGAATTCGGAGTGTACCACCCAGCTTTTGAACGATTTTTTTCAAATCCACATTTCCTATTTTAGCTCGTGAGAGGAAAATCTGTCTGTTGTCTCCCAAGCCAACTTTATCCACAGAAGTCGGTTTTTCTATTGCCTTCACGTATGTGTAGTCTTCTATCACCAAAGTTGAGATCCTCGGAAATTTCTCAACAATAGCCGGAATTGAAAAACATCGAAGGGTATCTAACTTGTTTACAATGTGGATTCTGAAGATAGATGGAAACAGCATATTCTTTTTGTCTTGATTTGGATTAATCAATGTGTTTAAATTTCCATCGAATGTATCCTTGTCTAAAATGATTCCCAGCGATGAGATTTCATCATAATAATCATGGAGCTGCTGCTTAAGTTCCGATGAGTAGTAAGTCACCCCTAAGCTGGTTGAACAAAGATGTCCAGCACACAAGCTTTCTTTCATCCAAGGGACCATAATTTTTTCAGTTCGAACTCCCTCCAACACAAGTCTCTGGAGTCGGTATAAATGTCCAGCAGCGAATGCATACACTCCCATCATAAGGCTTCGAAATAAGCGTCTCTGCTCTTCTTTTGCCTTATCATTTTCAGCCCATGCAGGAACGAGTCGTAAGAGCGGTAAAATCAGAGACAGTTCTTCCAAGTTTGGAAACACTGAGTTTAGATTTTCTTTATCTGGGTGCACGAGCGAACTAAGTAACCCACAGGTTAGCTGATATTTCAAACCAATAGTATAACTTAGTTCTTCATCTGGTATATGTTTAAGCCAATCTAAAGGAAATTGGTCCCCGCATGACAATGTCAGCTTCCGTAACGTAATACGGCTTTTAAACAAAATCTCATCACAATCCAGAGTCATCGATTCTCGTACGATTACCTCATTAGCATTTGCAGCATTCATTTGTTTCAAAGTCAGAATCATTTTCTGCTGAGAACAGCTAATTTCAAGTTCCTCGAGCTGAAGTGAATCTCCGTATACAGCATTGAATAATGCACAGGCCACCGTACAAGCCTTTAAGTATGGAAAGTGAAGCTTGACTCGATTCAGCACTTTTGTCATGGGCTGATTATGCTGCAGTGTTTCCTGTAAATCCTTCACCATTTGATCAATGCTTTCGCGGTATCGGGCTAGTACAACATCATCATCCGGTGTGCCAACCAGAAATTTTTCATGGTATCTGTAGAACTTATATTCGTCATTCGACATTGATACGGTAACTTGTGTTAGATGTTTGCAACGAAGTAATATTTCCGCAAGCTGCATGAACCCAAGTTTGCAGTTATTGAGTTCCAGAATGCAGATAGTTGTTGAGAGGTCTTTACATTGAACGATGTTGACACATTCAGTGCCTTCACTCAACACAATCGAAGCTTTCGATGGGAAAAAGTTGTCTTGTTTTCTTAGAGTTTGAAAGAAATCCTCTGATTCTGCCTCCTTCCATTTCTTTGCATTATAGTAAAATTCATCTCCAGTAACCACGAAGAAGATATTCCTTCTTCCTACACGAGGGGTTAGAAGTTTTCCTAAATCCGATACGTTCAGGTTCTCCTGCTGTAATATGCATTTGTGTTTAAAAAAATCGAAAGGTCGGCTAAGCGTGCAGTGAAACGAATGAACTAAAAAAAAAAAAAAACTTACAGGTTTTACCAACTCAATCTTAGTCGACAATGTCTTCAAATATTGTCCTTCATTGCATTCCTGTTGGGCTATCAATGTTTTCATACTTGGTACTTGACTGACAAAAACGATATCCTTAACTTGTGATTCTTGCTCCCGATTCCCTGAACTGTTTCCACAGCATGCAAAGCAATTTAACAATTTGGACCACTGCCAGGTTGGTAATATTGGTATGGCCGACGGCAGTTCTTCCGGGGAATCCGTATGCTAAGGAAAAACAATACACATAACTAAATGGATCCCATTTATTTTTATTCACTCGAACCGAGACTGAAATAATTTTGCAAATGATCGATTACAAAATAAAGCTAACTGAAAACTTACAATATTCTCCACTGCAAGCTTTCCAACACTTGAATCGCCGGCCCCAATGACATCCCCCGCTAACCCAGGCGTTTCACATGCTTCCAGCGGACTGTCATTGAGACTATCTTCTTTCTCTGACCTTTCTGTGTCATTTTCAAGTGTCGAATTAGGGAGAATATCTTCTGAAGGAGCATCGCCTTCCCCAACCGTGTGATTGATGGAAGAGGGAAATTCCACTTTAAGGTTCGGAAGAGACATTTTAGTCTGGTTTCAAGGATCCTAAATATATAAATGAATGAAGAAATTAATTTATAACCCCTAACCCCATTGCCATGTATCATCATAATAAATCATAAATTAACTCTACAAACATTACTACCATAAAAAATTAAAACACTAAAAAAAATTTACATTCAATATTTTCAGCTTTGTTTGTAATTGTAGGAAACTCTAAAATCTAAATTTTAACTACGTGTGTAACGAATGTAGAATGACTGAACTCAAATCCCTTGTCTAATTTCCGAAAAGTATCTCCACCATAAAATGAGAACAAAAACAAAATACTTTGAAGAAGTTAAAACGGCAGTCAGAGCTGCAAGAAATAGGAAGCACAGTATACAATCTTCAGAGCTCATTGACATTGCACATTGAATTCGATTGAACAAACAAAATTTTTCAGGCTCAATGAAACCAAGTACGAACTAAATAAAGGAAATTTTTAATTACTTTGCCAGTCCCAAGTCACTTGAAAGCAAATCCTAAACAAAGGTTCGCAAGCTTGATTCAAATTTTAGAACACGATGTTACCAAGTTCATTCGGTGTGACTAGCGATATTTCAGCAGCACTTGTTTTATGGAGTCAACTTGCAACTCTACTCTCAAAAGTGAGGAGTAACAAAGGAAAATCCAAGACAACTTAGTCAAAATGTTGGCGGCATCTCCGTCTGGCATTCGAGATCCCAAGACATAGAAAAAAACCTCTGACTGATTGTCGAAATGTTGCAAGATCATTCATTTTCATCGATACGACCATACGTTTTTCAAAATCTCCCCCTGGACATCAAATAAACACTTGCACTTAAGGTCAGTGTATTTTAAATGCTGATGAAACCTAGAAAAATTTCCTCGATGGACCATGTTATAAAATTACCTTTAGTTAGGAGAGGAGTCGAAGTTTGCTGCACAAAATTGACTAATGCAACATCTTTTAAATGTTTTAAAGCACATGTATCTTACCCAAAATTATTGAGATGGAAAAACTAAACTAGTATTCTAATGGATAAATCTTATAATTTTAAGACTCCTGAGAGATTGACTCAATTGATTTTATATTTTTTATCATACGCATTTTAATGTTAAAAATTGTATGTCAAAATAAATAAATAATTTAAAGTCCGGAGATCGAAATGTTAGAGAATTAAGTTATCATTGCAAAGCAGGTAATCAAAACTTTACAACCATGTACTTTGAAGGAAGTTTTGAATCAATAAAGACAATACGGTGGATCGGGAAGAACATAGAAACATTGGGCTACATCTGCATCTGCTGCCTTACAGTATTGCAGTAGTATATATATTTTGTATTTTAATTTCTAATACTAAAATTTAATGGCCCTGAAAGTCGGAATCTAAAAGCCAATGATGCTCAATTATATACATATGAATGAATTAGATGTTTGATTTCAACTTTGATTAGCCATTAATAAGTACACGTTTTTCTTGAAACATCAGAGTCCTTTATGATATAAGATTCAAAAAGATCATTAATATTAATATGCACGGAGGTAAAAGAATTTATTTGTGATAAAACTATTTACGTACATCCTTAAAATTCAAGGGAATCCTCTGAAGACTTTGAATTTGGTTGTAATTATACTCGAGATCAATACAAAACCAATCAATTAACCCTGAAGACCCATTTGTGAAGAATGCTACTTTTTAAGAAGATAAGATAACGACACGTGAACTGATAAAAATCAGGCTGCAGAAACCAGTGCACTGTAAGTTCGCCAACAGTCCAATACAAGCATGCATACCATATTTAATTGCCACTGATCGTAGGTGCATTTGAAGATGTTACATCTTATTACATTTATACGATAAGTTTTGATGAAAAAAAAATTTTATAATGATAAAATAATTCGCCCTCCTGGAGACTTCAAGGCCCCAAAGTATATTTTCTACTTGAAATACTCCAGTCACGAGCTTCGAGCATTTCCTCGTTAAACCTAATGGAATATTTTGATCATCGTCTCCTCTTGCTTATGTGAGGACAGAGGTAAGCATGAAAAAGAGATAAATTTGAGAATTTGATTGCCCCTCATCGACAGTCTTGTCGAAAATCACAAAATCTTGAACAATTTTCTAATTCAAAATTAAAACTCCACATAAAGACATAATAAGCATGAGATGGAAAGTCATGCACACGTACTACTTGATTGTAATGATACGAAAACTGTAATAAGGATCTCCATCTCCTTTTCATGCACAGGTCAACTGTGGGTGTCAAGTAATGTTGGATGAATGGAAGATAGAGTCCTACTTTTTTGGCTGGGGCCTATTAGTGCAAATTTTGCATATAAATCCCTAATGATAAGGTTTCCCTTTCACCTCTTTACCCTATTTTATTATTTTTGTGTGAAAAATGTGGAAAAAAATCACAGAATGAGCTTCTTCAGGCTTGCCAATTTTTTTTTCGCAACGCATCTCCAAGTGTAGACAAGCAAATACGAAAGGCTACTTAATAATATAAATAGTTCTCTCATGTTACTCATATGTTAAACACTAGAGATGACAAAATGTTTGGTGTTATTCCCCCTGGTCTCGTGTAAGAATCATTTCCCTATTTCCATCAAATTATATTTGTACACACGACGAGCTGTAAGGGACGAGATAGATAATGAGGTTTATATCCATATTGTTGACTATGTATTTTACATTTCAGGTTTTTGACAGAGGATTGCGATTGCATTATGATTATGAATATAATATGACATGATATGCTGGGAGTCATAAATCCCCTATTGGACTTTTGTAACCTTAACACACATTATGAGAAATGAACTAGCGATAAGAATAATAAGCCGAGAGGTTCCTAATATATGTGAGATGTTCTTAGTTTGCCAATTTCTTATGTCTGCACTTCACGACTAGTATATCCCCATGGGTTGATTACGCTTTGGACGATTTAGCTAAATAATCTTTTATTATCGTTTGTAATCAAACTTGCCGTATAAAAGGGAAGATTGCAACAATTCCATAATCAGTTTCAGGTCAGCTTTGGTTATATACGTGACTATTCAATTTTCATGATGCACAAATTCGTAAGTAAAAATCAGATTTATTTTATACACTTTTTTTAGAATCTTTGTCCACCAACTCCTGATTAACTCCAATTTAAATCCCCATTATTTACTTTTACAGATCGTCCTCGCTTCGGTCTTTGCCCTGGCTGCTGCCGGAGGTAGTGGAGATGTCGATGACGCTTTGTTGGCCCGAGTAGCCTCACTCATCGGAGGTGGATCATCTGGTGGGGGTGGTGGCGGCGGTAATGGTGGTGGAAGGTCGTCAGGATATTCTGCCCCGTCTTCCTCATATGGAGCCCCATCCCGAAATGGAGGTGGAGGTGGAGGTGGTGGTGGAAGCGGTGGAGTCGATATCGGACGTCCAGAACGAGCTCAACAAGTTGCTGAGTTCGAACTTGGAGGTGGATCTCGATCTGGAGGTGGTGGTGGTGGATATTCTTCAGGAGGTAGCTCAGGAGGAAGCTCAGGCGGATATTCTTCAGGAGGAAGCTCCGGAGGAAGCTCAGGTGGATATTCTGGTGGATCCCGATCCGGCGGTGGTGGCGGTGGAGTCGAAATTGGACGTCCAGAACGAGCTCAACAAGTTGCTGAGTTCGAACTTGGAGGTGGATCTCGATCTGGAGGTGGTGGTGGTGGATATTCTTCAGGAGGTAGCTCAGGAGGAAGCTCAGGCGGATATTCTTCAGGAGGAAGCTCCGGAGGAAGCTCAGGTGGATATTCTGGTGGATCCCGATCCGGCGGTGGTGGCGGTGGAGTCGAAATTGGACGTCCAGAAAAAGCTCAGCGCGTTGCTGAATTTGACCTCGGAGGTGGAGGTGGATCTCGATCCGGTGGTGGCGGTGGAGGTGGTGGATACTCCTCCGGTGGAAGCTCAGGTGGTTACAACTAAACCATTTGAATGACTTCTTGCTACTATGTTCTGGTCAAAATTTGTTGTCTTGTAATTACTGCGTTGTATTAAAATATATACTTAATACTAAATAGTTAAAAAAAATTGACAGCAATACTTGATTCATTTACGCATATGCACATGAATGCACGGCCCATGGTTAAATGTAAATCACTAGCCCTTGGTCCTGTACAATATTTAGCACGATCAATTATGGCTCATGATCTATATGAATTTTAAAATTATGTCTGTGACTAACCAGACGTTTCCTCCAGTGGCTCCAGTCTTATTTGGTATCCTTTATCCTCAAAATTCGATATAGAAGAAAATGTATAAATATTCAAGATATGAAAATTAGATTATCAATGCCACATTTTACAAAACATATATTGGAGATAAAATCTTTATTCGGTAAGTCCCTTTCCCTGATGTTTGTTTTGGAAAATTTATGAACCCACAAAATAAAAGGGAAGTCCGACCACGACGAACGCTTTTGAAGCTTTAACTTGGCTGAATCTCTGCCTCAACTAAGGAACCGAGAGAAACTTCCAAAATAAATCTTTTTAGAAAAGCTAGCGAGAGAAACTTCCAAAATAAATCTTTTTAGAAAAGCTAAAACTAAATCTTTTTAGAAAAGCTAAAACTAAATCTTTTTAGAAAAGCTAAAACTAAATCTTTTTAGAAAAGCTAGTCATAATGTCTCGTCCGATTAATAATCCCTTGGATACTTTGGAAAACTTGCTAGCTTTTTCAAACTGTATTTGTAATTTCGGTGAAAGATGATTTCGAAATGTGACTTCAATTGCATTTTTTAAACGAAATAAAATTGAAATATTGCTGTCCATCTGTCATCGGTTATCGGAAGGGAGGTGAACTGACGTCACAGTCGCTTAGGATTTAAAAAAAATTGTTAAACGAAATATTTTCTGGCAGAGCAGTTGGCAAATGGGTTGGGTGCTTTATTCAAAAACAAAAAAACTAAAATAAGTTGAATTACAACTTTATTATTCCACAAATTTGTCATTTTTTGTATAGATGCCCACGCATAAAGACTTTTCGCCCTGTTGCCTGTGCATAATTTAAATGTTTCACATTCGGTTACTCCTAAAATGGTCCTAACTGTATTTTTACTAAAAAAAAAGAGAATCCTAGTCGCATCTTTGATCTGCGGATTCATCTGTTTAATTAGAAGTAACACAATCAACAATAAGAAACAGTAAAATGGATTATGTAGGATTTGCGGACACGATCGATAATATATCGATATCTTATTTCATTTTAAGAGGTGGCCATGGGACGCTTGTCCAATTGCCATTTTTGTACAGCTTGCATCCACGTGACATGCAATTTTAGGGGGGTTTTCTGCATTCGATTGTTTGATGGATTACTGGCCTATGAATAAATTAAATAGTTAAAAGACTACAAATTTCAGAAAAGAAGGAAAATCAAAGAAGTTCATTCTTCTTGAATCAATACATGATCAATACTAATGCAAAAAAAATGTAAATCATACCAGTTTGGTTGGGGAGACAAAGCCTGGAATCATCTGCATAAAAATTTCTTCGGGAATCACGTCACTATCGTCGTCCTCATTAATCGTTTCCTGCTCTTCTATTTCGGGCAACCGCAACTGTAATGATGATGAATTTAATCATGAAGTTTATAGCCAGTCATGAAATCTTTAGATTCAATTATATTACTGATTTCATTTACATTTTCTGCAAAATTCAAAGCCGTCGCTGGAGAATTACTAGAGAAAAATGAATTCCATGATTGATCATCCCCCATATATCTCTTTTTTGTTCGTCTGTCAATGTAGCTGCTAACATTTATAGCATTTGATAATTTCCTGGTTTTAATATCATTTATGGTACAAATCTGAGTTTTTGGAAACGGACCGCACAAAAGCAATCCGGGAATTTCGGGAAGGATGTAAATATGACCTACACGAGGAGAGAAAAAAATTTATGAACATAATAATATAGGGAACTGATGATAAATTTATAAAGTAGCAAATGTGCATATACCCATGCGCTTTTTTGAATCTTGCCCTATCCATAGAATTTCTAGTGCAACACCTCGTTTCCTAGCCTGCGCCATATTGAAATTCATTAGAAGAGCTTTCGATGGAATGACGCAGTTTATGTCCGGGATGTATGTGAACGTGCTATTGTTGAGGCTGTCTGTGACTTGATGGAAAACCCAAGCTTCTCCAACCGACGGGACGGGTAAATACAGCCAAGGAATAGGCATGACGTCTCCCTTCTTAACTGTGTAAATAACAGCTCTTGGTTGTCTTGAATCCAATGTCCAAGCGAAAAAACACAAAGATTCCGATCCCATCAGTATCATTTGGCTATCTTCGACGATGGTTACAATGACTATTAAACAGGGCATTTGTTAACTCTCACCAAATTACAAATTAAAATTAATCTATGCAACTACTTAATTTTTTAGAAGCTAATAAATTACCCGGAGGGACAAACAATTGAGATTGAATGTTAGACACAAGTTCGTTTTCTTGAATAGCCTTCCCATTTACAACCGGTGTCTTTGTCTGTGCAACTCTTTTTACAACAAAGAATAATAATTAATATCTGCGAAATTATCGATTTTTCAATAAAAAAATATATTTAACCAATACTAGGAAGAGACTTACGATTTCAGAGCCTTTATATTGACAGTACATGGATTACAATCATATGTCTTTTGTCTCTTGAACTTGACTGACTCCTTTGTTTTCATTTTATTCGGTTTGCCTACAAAGTTCTGTCTATACTTTTTGCCGAGGAGTTTACGGGTGACGGCTTGTTGGTTAATAGGTAAATTGAGTCCAGAGATTGCTGATCTTGTACCTATTTTGTAAGCATAAGTAAATCCGTTTCTAAACCGCTTTGGTGGCACACATCTTCTTCTCGTTCGTCGATGACCTGTAGCTCCAGTCTCTAATTGCTTGTCGATTTCCTACAATAAACCAGAATTGTATAATTTATCGAGAGAGGTGACAGCCTGACAGGTAATTGATTACGTTGAGATTAGAAATATTAAAAGTAAAATTTTAATTTTCCAGAAGTTGCACTTTTGATATCTTACTCGGGTTGAGTTTTTTTTTTTTAACATTAGTAAGATATAAAAATTCAAAAGTATAAAATGAGGCTTAAATATGAATCCTGGGCTTCAGTATAGTGCGTTGCATTGTTCGCGCGGTCAAGATTTCTTGCTAATCAAAATTATCTAGTCCAGATTTGCATATCTGGCTAAACTTTAAATTTCTAATATGTAATCTACACATTATGTCATTTATCTTTTAAAAAAAATATTTGCAAACGAAAGTTTGTAAATGAATGGCTAGAACTAAATCATGTCATTAATTTTGAAACTTTTCATCTATGAACAAAGTTTTATAACATTAAAATTTAAGAAAACAATGTTTACCAGTTGGTCTGCATCTCTCTCGGCTGATTCCAGGTTTGGCCAGTTGAGTAAGCTGACTCTTGGACGTAATCGAGATCGAATGTCCCCATCATCTCCGGTAGAGAAAGCAGTCAGTTGGCAAGTACACTGAAAGAAACACTTAGGCTTTCCACAATGTCTCCTTTCAATAGACCCTTGATTAATGCTGGTACATATACAGCCTAATCGACACGAAGGGGCTTGGCAATTGGTGGCTGTAGGAGCTGGGATAGGCCGTATTTCCCAATCTTCGTCAATTTCCATCGCCACATCGAATTCTTTCACAAAGTTAGTATAATCTATTTCAATTATTCTACTACCATTTACTAGAATTTTATTGTCTCCTAAGAGCTGCAGCTGGGAGCGGTCTGCTTGGTCCTCCCACTTCTTATTTTTACTTTTACCAAATGCAGAACGTAGATTTCTCTGGTAAGGAGCAATGATGTTTTCGCCTCCAGGGCACTTATCCGCCATTTTCCCCACAACAAGTCGTCCTTATTAAGACCTGAGAGCTTACGTGATTCTTTTAGTATGAAATATAAAAATACTGTCTACTGGTGTATTTTGATGGGGTTTCAAGGACAGCACCGGATAACTAAACTGGATTCTCACCTTTTAGCTCAAATTTTCACAAAATGGCATTGGGTCGTAAAATTGGTCTGCCTGAAATACAATAAGAATTCACAAATTATTTCTCGTACCTTAGTAAGCCTAATCGTGTTCGTTTTTCATCCTTAAAATACATGAGCTGATCTCTAATCTCTGCCCAATACATAATACGTTTCAACATTTGTTGATACCTAATCCCCCATGTAATTTTGATTACTTGCTTTAATTTTAAGTCCAATCAATCCTGATCCCTGATTATGGATTACAAAAATCCTATATGATTAATTCTCATTAAAAGAAGGCTCTCAAAACAGTCAAAACGTAATGTCGATGGCGTTGAAAAAGACAATATCCTACTTGATACACGAAGGATGACGTCGATGACGATGCTGCTGGAAGGGGAAAAAAGAGGGAATCACAAATCACTGGATAAAGGATGCGGCCCAAAGATCGGGGAGAATGCAACCACAAATAGCTTACAATACAACTGCTCCAATCACTCAAATCACAACCATCACCAAGTACAGTTAGCATTGTTAATTGGTCGAGATATATATTGTTTTAATTAACCAAATGTAACAATGAATATAATTCCTCCTAAACCAAAGAGGGACTATAACAGCGTAATCGACAGCTGCAACCTCAAACAGTTGACCTAACTACGGGTCGAATATTGTTTTCAGCATGTTTGCTAAGGGCTCTCTAGGGCTAATATAATAATTTACATTGTGTATTTTGTGATTGTGCATGTCTGTCTGTCTGTGAATAGATATAGGTATAATATATCGGTACGATATAAAACTGGCTTGAAGATTAGCTATATCGGGTAATAGATTGGCCCTATCTAGTTGGATAGCATTAGGAAATTTTAATATTAAGCAAAATAGAATGGGGTGTTTCTCAAAAGATTTAGCGTCACAAAATTCTGCACACTGCTGGTCGTAAAGGATTTAAAATGCGATTTGAAAGAAAGAAATTTGAAAGGTTCTATTCTGTATTCATTTCAGTGAGCAACGTTTACGATATGGTTATTATTTGAAAGCAGTGGGAGTTGACATTGTAATAAGTATTAAGGTTCTATTGGATTACGACATTCCCTACACCCCGAAACTGCAAATGGACTCACAATCCCCACATGCAGCTTAAGTAAAATTTGAAATCGAATCAAATTCTTAAGTTTTTCTTGAAACTCGGTCTGAATTGTTTTAAAAAAATCAAGATTTTTTTTTCCACAATCAAGGGGATTGGCGATTTTTACAAAATTTATCTTCACTGGATTTGATTCGATTTCAAACCTATTTATTTTGAAATTTAAAATTGCAATGCATAAGTAAAAAAAATCCGGGGTAATACGAGAGTCCTTGGCAGAGCGGAAAATTTGTAAGTTGCTCGGCCTTACCGTAAAATTTAAAACTGGGGGAGGGACATAAATATTCCCGGGATTTTGTGTGGAGGAGTCTATTTAGTACAGGTGCTTGGGGCAACCTGTTACATGGACTCTTCAGTACAGACACAATGGAACCTTAAATAAACTTCCGTAATCCATATCATCATCCAAAATAAAACTTGTCCAGTACCATTCACATTCACCCATTTAATGTTAACGCTAGTCAACAAAGCAGCATACTCGAAATGCGGAAATGTTACAGGGCCCGATTGTGGTTACAATGGGTGACTGTGGTTGCAGTGCCCGATTGTGGTAACAATGGACAAATGGTGCCTTACTCGAACCGTTCTTTAGTATCGACAACCGACAATATTCGTACCTACAGACAATAATAAGGTAATACATCGGGGTGTCGTATGTTGTGTCCTGAGGCAATTGAACAGGAACTAGATACTAATATAACGTATTACCCGGATTGAAGCATTACTGATTACATCAAACTAAGGTTAGGACTTAAAACTTCCAGAAAGAGTTTTTCACAGAGTTGTGTTCCATATACTCTTCTAATCTGATATAGTTTTGTAATTGATTTTAGAGCTAGAAATTCCTGTCAATTGTGTTTTACAATTTTGTATATCAATTTTACATACAGTTTAAGTGATATATTTCCTATGTTACGAGAGGTTTAGTAGTCTTAATAACATTTAAGATTAAAACTTATCACAAATTAAGACGAAACAGCTTAGAAAATGTGAATATATTGTGAACCAAATGAAAACAAGCGGTGCATGGATTTTGAGCATTACTATTAATTTCCAAAGACTTGAAGCCTGGATTAATTAGTCCGTCGAATCTTCTTCACCAAGTAGTTAAATATTCCATTGTTGTCTGTTTTAAATTTAGAATTATTCATTGATACAAAGGCCTTGGTGTAAACAAGCTCATCCACAGGTACCAAGTACCCATGGCCTGGTTTCGCCTTGAAAAGGCAATCCAGATTATCCTCGGTCCATGAGAGCCCGATAAGCTTATCCTATAAAAACAATACCACACCAACCAGCTGATTTAGAAATGAGTAAATAAAAATAAAATTCAATTGAAAATTCCATTACAAATTCAATTCCAACGTGTATCGTGCTTCCCACGAAACCCTTCCATTTGACCGTTCCAAGTTGTAGCTGATCTCGAACTTTCCAAGCTACCTTATCTCCAAGGCGTAGCAAGGTATGTGAATAACCACCTAAAATTATAAGATCATAACATCATATCAAATTCTGCATGATAATTTAATATTCATATACGAGGGATGAAATTATGCATCTTAAACTATTTCTAGATACTAGATCCCTACATACACATGCCACATTTATACTATTACAGGAGGATTGAAGATAATTTAAACTGATTTGATTTCAAAAGGGTGGGCTTACTTTGATTATAGTTCATAAACTTAATCTAAAAAACACCTCCAAGCTAAATGAAATAAGCAGATAGCTTAATTAAATGATTAGCGCAATAACTCTTTAATCGAGGCTGCGGATCCGTGTGTCCGCACTGTTTTCCTTTGTCTTCATTTCCGCCAAGGTCTAAACTCTAAAAGTGAGATACCATATAGTAATTAAAAGGCTATAAAAATCCACCAGCTCCCTGTGTGGTATTTCTCCTCAGTAAAAGTCAGAGCTTAATTGAAATCAAATTCAAATTACTTGTTATTACTTTGATAACAAAAGTTGTAGAATGTGGATCAATTTAGGTAGATAATTTGGAGTTTGATTAAATTATTCCATGTAATTATATCGAAATCTATACAATAGCAATGTATGCATTTTGATCGGATCTCATAACCTTGACTGATATATTCGAACCTTTTATGCAAATGAGAATCTTTGGCCACTAATGTAAATTTAATGCTTGATTTGCATGCGTGACATTTTTTTCACAGGGAGAGAATAAAAACATTAAAAACGAATTCAGCTTCAATACTAAACCTACAACCTACATAGCCAGTAATGCTAAAAAATGACTTGACTGAGGAAGCTAAATCAAATCCTTCGACAAAACCTCACGAATATCTCAAATCTCAGTTTCGCGTGGTTCAAGCGAAAATAACATCTTTTAACTTCAAATTTTTAGCTAATTGTAACCTAAGGAGAGGTTGCAAGTTTGTAAGTGGGGTGTAAATAATAAATTTAATGAGATACTTACCTTGAGCGACCTTCTTGTTTAGCATCACAGGACGGTCATCATCACCACGATCCCCAGAACGGCAATCAGGTGATGTTGAATCACTTGGAGGCATCTTAAAATTTTCCACCTCCTCCTCAAGACTTGTTAAAGATCTTGTAATAGTAGTAGCAGCAGGTGAGCATAATGATCCAGAAGTACACGATTTCTCAACTCGTCTCATAACATCTTGGTGGAGATTGAGCAAGACTTGGTGCAACTCTTTGTACTCAGACGTCTTCTTCAACTCTTGGATCTCATCTCTTTGTCTTTGAATTATTTCCACCACCACCCTTTGTACAGTCCTCACCTCCTCCCCTTTTGTCAAATTTCTTTGAGTATTACTTTTTGGGCTTGGAGCGATTGTTGTCCCATTTGGTCGGATGATGTTTGTCTTTGGACTTTTTAGAGCTTCTTCAAAAAGTACTTGCGCTTTTAAAGAGCCTATTCTAAAGGGCGAGGGAAAATAATATGAACAAAGGGGTCAGTTTAAATGGCAAATTAATAAAATAGTCAGTTTAAAAATAGTAATTGAATAACCGTTTATCTTGGGATGCAATTTGGTCCCTTTGTTCCAAATCTTTGAGAAGATGCTGTGCCAATAACAACACCTCTTGGATTTTTTTTAATTCTGAGAAAGGCCTTAATTCCTTACAAGGCCGGCTGCTATGATCATTCTTGCTGTCCTCACCGTCATCAGAAGGGAAGAGTTGGATTAATTCGTATGTGTAGATCAATCCGTTACAAGTTGGACATTTGCTGTATAAATAAAATTACACTTACAATTAATTACATATTCGAGAATAACTAGTTGTGACAGAGATTAATCGGCCGTCAACTCAAATCAACTTACAGGTTTTCATAACAAGAAGAGAGCCAGGTACTTAGGCACGTGTGGTGGAACATGTGCCCGCATTTTGTGGCCACTATGCAATCTCCAAGTTTCCCATTAATCTTTAAAGTGGTCCTTGCTTCTTTAGTTTTTTTCAGCTTTTCATTTAGCTCAAAATTGTGGCTTTTCAAAGATTCACGGCAAATCATGCATATATAGCCCATGCTGGTTGTAATGAAATTTCTATTAAAAAATATTCGAATCCAAAAACGCTCTTAAAGTGAAAATAACGAGCCCTTTATCTGAACTACTTCTACTTGAGTTGGGGAAAAAACTGCCAAGATTAAGGAAATATGAAAGATTTCCTAAGAGAGATTCGTGGACTCCTTTGTAAAAAGAGCAAACTAAACTAAAGTCTTTTGCTCCTTATTTTCCGCCTTTGAAAGGTTTGTGACACAACATCTAAGTCCTATAGTTTGTCAAAAAAAAATACAAGGATTACGAATTACGAATATCACAATAATCCTATACACCCTGGAAATGTTGAGATATAATTACTCGGAAAGTGGCACAGAGGAAGGACTATTATATGGCTCTAAATCTTGCCTACGGAGATTAGGAAAACTCTGGAGTAAATAATGTCGGGGAAGTGGTCCTTGTAAGATTCTATATCATGACTTCCATGACAAGATATCCGCTCTCGTCTGCTCTTGTCAAACTCTGATCCTAGACTCGTAGAATCAAGGAAAAGCACGGGCATTTTCCCCTGTTACGAGCCATAAGCATTATTTGTGTCGAACGGAATGAGGATTTTGAAGCACGCGAGATCCACATAATATGCATCACATTCTCACTGGTAGTGATAAAAAAAACCTTTACAGAACTTTGAGTCATGGCATGGGGTAAAAACCCCTGTTGGACCAGACTACAACGATCAACCCAAGCTTTTAAAAGACCCGATTGATACCGTAAAAGGAGTAGAACTAGAGAGTGGTTTCAGAAACACAATCCAATACCCTGGAGGGATATATTGGACATGACAATAAGTAGTAAACCTTGTAGCTTGTAAGCAGAGGCTGAAATCCAAATGTTGCTGACAAGTTGGGAGAGCGTGAATAGTAGAATTAGTAGAGAACGCAATGAGCAAATAAAAAAGTTCTTAATTTCCCATCACAAATCACACGATATTCATGATATTTATCCTTTCCAAGTCGACACAAACAAATCATAATAAGACCATAGGACACACAATTCAGGGGTATAGGCTATAGTCTAGTGAAAAGATCAGATTAATGAGTCTATTCACTCAATTCTGTCTCGAGACAAGCCTGGAATAATAAAAATAATAATATGGTACAGAATTCTTTTTTAGTTCAGCCTCCCACTACAGCTTACACCATTTGTACTGCAGTCATCACAATTTTTACAATACCGGCTTTTGCGTGCAGGGTTTATGAGCCACAGAGAGTGGTAATCTCGTAATATCCAATTCGCTCCAGGAAATGGGAAAAGTCTTAAGAAAGACTGATTTGCACGGAATAGGGAATGCGAAAATATACTTGTCCTGTGCAACGATTGGCAGCAATAAGGAACTACAGTGGGTAGACAGGAATAAAAGCTATTGCAGATGACTTGGAGGAGAAATATATTTGAAGCATAGATACTGGGATTTCATGGGGAAAAAAGTTCCAAAACCCATTTAAGAATTTCATGTCCCAGGTATATTTATATTTGCTTTAGTTTTACGGTCAATTCGGTTTAATATTTATAATGGGAGAGGATGACGTGACTCCGTTATGCATGGCATGTGCACTATTGAGTAGAAGTGTCATGTACCTAGTCATCTTGGGCATAGGTATCTCTCTACCTATCTGCAATGCGTCATCATGTATGTATATATGTAGACAAGTTTTGATGTCGCTTTTGAATTAAGCGTAGCATGCCATGCTCTTGCATCAATAAGATAAGGCTGATTGAGCTTCCCATTTCGAAATAGAAAGGCTTTTAATAGCGTTTAATGAGAGGTATGCGTGCTTCTGACTCTTAACGATATTAAAGTTCCATTTATGTCCAACGCACCGAATTCCATTAGGAAATCTAGAATTGGGACTACTTTGGAGTTTGCATGGGACTTGGGAGAGTCAGTTCACAAGTGTCATCCTTTTGTCCCTTCGTTGTTGGTTGACTTGTTTTTTTAGTAAATCACTTAGATGAATTTCAGGATCTGTCACATGGACTTTTTCTTTCAAAGATGGTAATTTGTTATTTCAACATGAGATAATTAAACACTTGGGTTTTCAAAAGGAGATTGTTTCTCACGAGTGAATATTTGTTCAGACTAGAGCACAAGCCAAGGACATACTTTAATTAACTACAGATATATTTAAACTAGCTCTGAGTTTAGAAAAGAAAAACATGTTTCCATTCTATATTAATGACAAAATGACAATGACTAATGAGGTAAAGTGGCTGGTGTGTATGATTTGTAAACGATATGGTTCAAGTCTACAACAGTGTTGTTCTTTCATGTTTCTCGTTTCGTAGCTCATTTAAAGAACAGGTCAAGATACAGATGAAAATGGCACAGGTCTTTACAATTTTTGGATATGGACATGGGAGATATAAGATTGGCACGATGCACGGGGAAGATTGTTTTATCTTTATGACATGTAATGATGTTGAGCATAGAATTAACTGCAACTCTTGTCTTCAGTCCATGAGGCATAAAGCACCTTCGGAGCCTTCCATAAATATTTCACAACACCTCAAGGGAGACGGCTAAAAGAATTCAGAAGCTCCTCAATTTTTTTATGGACAGCCCTCAAGTTCAATTAAGTGAGCTGCAGTCACAAAGTCACAAGCTAGGCTGATAGTTGCAAGTTGGGTAAGCAATTATTGAGTTAGTGCCACTGGGTGAATAGGAAGGTGAAAACGTGGGAATGTCTCCCTATCTACAGAAGGGTAATCGAAAATGGAGCTGAGATAAGAATTTCTTTAAGGGAAGAGTTAATTTAAATAGAAAATTAGATTGGATCCCAATCTAAGGATAACTGATTTCGAATATAATCTTATGTAGAAAATATTTACTATAGTTCACATAATAAGCACCCACGGCGATTATTGTAGTCTTGAGGGTTGAAATGTTTGGAGTGACGGGGCGTTTATTTAGAATGGGCGTGAAATTCATAGGGTAAGCTGTGAGCTGTAAGTAATTGTACGAGATGATTCGGATACGATGATACGAGACAGTAAGCACGTTGTGCACAGCAGATTTTGAATAGTTTTGATCACTTGATTAATGCTTTAAAAAAAATGAAAGACAGCAAATAAATTGGTATTGTGTATAGGAAATACAAATTGAAGTCGACATGCATTGTCTAAATATACATATATATTTGGACTCTGATTCATTATCCTTCTGATGTTATCAAGTGGCTTGTTCCAACTCTGTTTTTTACAATCATTAAACGACTAATTATCTCCATTCACAACCTGCAAATAAAAACTTAACGATTAAACATTTCACGACATTTCCTCAGAGGGGCTTGTATGACTTACCATTTAAGGCAATTAATCAAATTTCCCTATTGGCACTCAATCTCACGGCCTTTTCGCATAAGCCTTAGCCCAATCAAAGCTTCGGTTGTCGATTGCTCGTAATTAATTCCGGTATTTTGTAGCATCCATAATATTTTTAATTGTAATCAGCGTCCTTCATCACCACAGCAGAGCGCTTCAAGACTCAATGGCTCAATAAACTTCCTCTTAAGCGTTTTTTTCTTCAAGCATTTGATGTCGAGTTTCCAATGCTCAAAGCTCCCTGAAAACCCTGAGCAAATATCCCTGGGCAAAACAAATACAAAATATCTTGAAACATTACTCATAGAATTTCGTGTTAGGAGTCAATAAGGTAGGACATGAATGATTCTTTAGAGTAATTTACGGTGATAAATATATGCGATTCGTGGCCTAATAACCTCTCGTCCGATGGTCATCTCTATTGTATCCTACAGAAGGTAAGGGTTATGGTTACTCATCGTTCCAAGCTAGGTAAATTAACGACGCACTACTACACAACCGTACAATGGACAATGACATAATTTGGAAAGCTGGTGAATTTTCAATTGAAATTTATGGGACAGAACGACAGAAGTGAGGAAAAAGAGCGATTTGTCTTTGCATTCAACGACGTATCAAGATCAAAGCCATTATTAGGGCTTATGCCAAAAACGTAAACAATATGCCATGTTCACATTTTGATATCATTTAATAATTTAATGTTCGGTAATGCCTCCTCCTCCTCCACCATAAAAGCTCCCTAGGGCGTACTTCCTATGTATTTAATTCTCAAAAACAGAATTTGCAGAATGCAGAGGTGGACTGTCAACTGTGAAGTGTGATGAAGGATAACTGGCTTCAATTATCTAGTTTATGAATCCTCTCACGCAGTACTTGAATGAGCGTTGCACACTTCCTTTTTACATATTTTTTTATTTATCAATTAAATCAAATTTACCTAGAAATCTAATACTACTTTATTTGAACGGGCAAAACTCGTGCTGAATTATAATAATGCTAATGCAACATTAAAGTATCATCAATGCATCACACTTGCCATGGGAGTGGATATCAAGTTTCCAATACGTTCTCATCTGAAGTCGACAGGCTTTGAGGATAAAAGGATTCGAGGATCGTCTTGTAATAATACTACATTCTACACTTGGTATTAATAAGCAGAGTTGATGTCATATCAATTACAAGAATACATCTCATATCGTTGTTAATTAATTGAATGCTCTTCTGTATCTAGTTTGCCTCTAAAAAAATCTCAACAGCTTTAAGAACAGCCCCACTCATTCACCGTCATCATACAAGGAATTTTGTTTGGACGCAATCATCGTGCCAAAAGGCTTTTGTTTTGCTATGAGGTTATGACTCTGCACTCTCTACACGGTAATGTCCAGGTGAATTAATTAAGGAACGAATGATACATGTATCAAGCCACAGTGTGTAAGATGTACAGTTCGTATAGACTAGTTGAGATTTTTTTTCCTCTCAAAGTGAATCTCAAGATTTTTTGTTTGCATATTGTAGCCGGTTGAAGTAACAGCTAGACTGCCTGATGAATGCAGCTACTGCTGAAAAATATTGCTACATAGCATAATACTACAAGTTTGATAATCATAATGTATCATGAATAGTCAAAACACTAAGAGAGATGAATAATGCCTCCGTAGTTGAGCACTTATGAATAGGAGAGTGAGAGAACAGTCGTCATAATTTCAAGATCAGTATAAAAGTACTTTGCAAATATTATTCATCTTTCAGTTGCTTCACGGTCGGATGGTCAATCTTTTCACACCTTTTCCTTTTTTCAACTCGTAAATCCGTTTTACACCCGAAGGCAGGATGAAACTAGTAAGTTGTGATAGGGGCTTATGATTTCAGTCATAATTGAATTCAGCCATGCTTAGAAAATCTATTGAATTAATTGGTGTCATTATTTTATAGGCAATTTTATTTTCCCTTCTGACATTGGTATTTGCTGAGCCACCCCCCTCACCGTATGGAAGGATTGCTCTGAAAGCCCCAACAACTTCTACTGAAGAAGCGTCGAGGATTGTAAATCAGCGTCTGCTTGACAGAGTAGCTGATATCATCAGCCGAGGGGGCGATGGTTCTGAAAATGACCCGCAGGAAACGGAAGGGCTCAGATTCGTTGACTCCGAGCTGTTTGACCGAATTGCTAGGATAATCAACCAAAATGAAGGGCAGACTTCTGGGTTTGCATCAGCTCAACAGCCCGCTGACGGGTTGAGTGTTCCAAATACAAGTGATTCGTACGGAGCTCCTCCTGCGGGCATTAGTTCGGCGTATGGTGCCCCACCACCTCAGATTCGGAAACTGGCTGCGATGATTGAACTTGGGAGACCAGAACCTGCACGGAGGATCGCTTCCTTTGACTTGTTAGATGATGAAGGTCAAACCCCCTTGTCTAGTGGTTACTCGGGACAGTCTTCGTATTCTAGTGATTCGTATAGACCATCATTACCTGGCCGAGGAGTGGGAGAAAGGATTGAGTTTATAAGTGCACCTCAGACTGCTGAACGGATCGCGGCTTTTGATATAACTGAAAGCCCTACTCCGCAGTCTCAGTCTTATGGTGCGCCTCAAGATTTGCGAGGGTATCGGAGCCAATAAATTGGAAAAAAGTGATTTTGAGTTCAAAAACGATTTCCTGCGAGTAGAGTAACTCAGAGCCAAATATTTTGTGATCTTTTACTGATTGCGAGTTTCTTCTATTAGAGTTTTAAGCTACACACGGATGCTAAGCTGCTTCTTCTTTTTTACCCCTTTTACCATTACTAGACTTGACTGGTCGTGAAATGTTTTCTTTGTTTAATGTTAAATCGGCAATTCGTAATTAACAAGATGTTCAAACTTTGTGTCTAGAAATGTATGCTTGAGTTAAATACATGTCGAGATTTGTATTTGTGGGGTTTTTATGAGAATGAACGTTTTTTAGTAATTTGAGAATTTAATTAAGAATTAATTATTTCTGGATGAAGACGTGTATATTGTACAACTTCATAAACACAGGGAGATGAGTATAACTGGTTTTTATAAAAAATGTGTGCGGTAAGTTAATGGCCATGTTCTCTTTCCAATTCCATCCTCATATATCTTTAAAATCCATTTCCATGTCCAAACAAGTCATATTTTTTCCTACGAATGTGGATTCTAGACTGGTTTGCCTTTACAGAATTTGGAGTTTATTTGCATAGAATGGTGTGGACTTAAGTGAGTGGACCTTCTTGCAGCTAATTTATGAAAACGGAGACATCATAATTTATTAACTCATAGTTACTGGATGCAAAGTACAAGGTAGGAAGGTAATTATCTTCCGGGTCCACAATGCAAATGAGAATTTGTGGTTATTTCCAGTAATTCATTCAACACGTGAAAAGTAAAAGACACATCTGATTCAATTAAACATAGGGAAACATGAAATGCACTAAAAAATGTTATCAATAAAATAATAAAATAATTCAGAGAGTGAAAAAAAAATCTGCTTCACGTTCGTGTAAATGTTTAATTTTTTGGGACTAAAAGGAAAAAAACGTATTTTATCACTGTTTGTATTTTTGATTTAAGAAATTTAATTCTTTAAGCATATGCAATCTGAAAATAAAATTTTAACACATATCATCTAAAAGGAGATTTAATGATGCCAAAGTCTAAAACTAAAAACTCTGTTTGTAGAAAAAGAAGGACAACCGTACAAAGGATGTTCATAATACTTGCAATTAGCTGCAATACTTCTTGTACCCTATCCTTGTTCAATCTTACCAAACCATCCTTCCTTCTTTAAACGAATCCTAATTGATTGACATCCTTCTCCCACCTGTCTTTCTTTGTCCAGCATTTTTTCCTACAATCTATAACTCGGAAATTTACTTAGTCAACTAGTGGACATAATATAGTCCTTCCTCAAAAGATTATATCCATCATAGCATAGGTGATAGAAAAGAGAGGCGTTCAAGAGCCTATTTAATTATAGGTTATTCATACAGAAACACTAAATTGACAAATCAACGTCTGCCCCTTCTCGTATACTCTTATCAAGAAAATAAATATTGAATGACTGGACATCATTAAATGGACATAAATTAAGTGATCGTCTTCCTTTGGCTGGATTCTTTATGTTGCAATGGCACAAAGCAGACACGATAAGAGAATAATCGATCATGTCCGAAATGGGGATTAAATTTGGACGCCAGTTCAGATTTCCTTGTCCACAACAGAACTTGACAACTTTTGAATCCTATCAAAAAAAAGGTAGAAACCAAAATGTGAAGGAAATGTCACTTTCTGATTTCATTGTTACTTTCATAGTGCTTAGCAATTCGGTCCTATTGGGTCAATTTGGTTTGGTAGCAGATGTGGAACATCCAATTTGCAGTGATATTGATTTATTTATGATAACGTCACCTCATTCCCAAGTATATTTTTGCTCTGACAAATCTCAGGATTTGTTTTTAAATGGTGAGATATTACTACACCTTTAAAATACTGTGTGCGATTAAGTTTTGGTTGAACTGCCATTGCTCATTGTTTCTAATAGGTTGTCACATGTTTAATACGACTGATGTTCAGATTGGTCGCTGCGGTTCAACTTCTGATGTGAGGAGGATATTGGTTAGCAGCTTAAATACCAATGCTACGAATAATGAGTTACAAATCTATATCGATTTCAAGACAATCCCTCAAACATTGGACGCTTTATACTTTGTAAGATTTTTATATTTAAAATCTTGCATGCATAATTGATTGTATTTTCATATTACATGTTTCTCAATTATACAAGGTATCCCAATTCTACATCCCAGAAGATAAATTTCGGAACACTCTATCTTTTTTCATTTCATGGCCTTCAAATAATAATTCTGAATTCCAAAAGACTCTGCGACAAGTATCCCTTTTGTTTCCCCGAAGCAGTCAAGTGTACATGTACCTAAAACTTAAGGAAGAAGATGCTAGTTGTCGTTGGATGCCAAAACTGTGGGAAGTTTACTCGATTGGGGGTAAAGTTTTTATGAATGAGATCAAGCTCAATTCTGAGCTTGGACCTGGACCTCGTGTCGCTTATCCATCGAAGCCCTTACGAAGTAATTTAGAAAATACAGTAATACGTGCTATTGCTTTTGTAAGCCTACACTTTAAAATTTTTTTAATTTATCCACCCAGTTTTTATTATTTTACTTCTCAGTGTATAATCCAGATGAACGATATTTTTTAATAGGATTCGGACGATGAACAATTTTTTGTAGCTTTTCAACGAAATGGATCTGAACTGACATTTAGGAGTGGATTTTCAGTCCATGTTCTTCAAGACTTGGGGGATTCTTTGAATTTCAAGTGATTATAATTGATAATTACCTATCGGTGCCTGCACGTGCTATAAAAATTGTCCATGCATGCACTCAGACCTGCAGATGATCCAATATGAAATATGCACTATCCAAATCGTCCACTTTGATTGTGGATGACCCCTTGAATTAAATTTATATGAAATTAAATACACCTTCAGTCTACTTCTCTCTGTCCCTGCAGAATCAAAGCCATTGCCGGGCAATCCTTCATTACGGATATAAATGAAACCGTTGGTGGTATGGGAGCTCAGCTTCTCTCAAATGAAGCAGACATCATAATATCACTGTCTTACATTCTACCGTACAGGATCAAGTATATTTCCCCTTCGGTACACATCCATCGAGACAGGTATGACAACAGTTACAGATGTTTGAATATCAGAATCTACCCAAAGCTTTGTTGAACCAAAAGATTAGCTACTAATTGAAATAATAGGATCATGGTATTCTTCCGTCAACCTCGTCAAAATACTCATAAAAATATGTTTCTCAACCCTTTTAATTCTAACACTTGGACTGCTCTGGTAACAGCTTGGATTTTAATTCTTTGTTCTGCCTCGCTCATGAATTGGGTCCAGAAAAAATGCCGCCTGAAGTACCTGTCGGATAGTTACACATGGATTTTGGGAGCTATTTCTCAAAAAAGTAATTAAATCTTAAAATAATCCTGCATTATCAGCCAATTTGATTTGAGTTTATTGAAACTGAATAATCTGATGTAATTGGAAAATAGAAAACACTGCAAAATCGTAGATAATTTTAAATAATTTTTTATAGAACACTTTTAATTTTCAGGCTCTCATTTTCCACCATCGTTATGTTCGCAACGAATCTTATTTCTTATCGTATTTCTCATGTCCCTTGTGATGTACGCGTTCTACGCCGCATCTATCATTTCCCGACTCACTGTGAACAACGGAGGGCTGGATTCTCTGAAGGATTTATTTGCATCAAACTTCCATTTCCTCTCTAATCCTATTTATCACTATTCCCATTACTTAGAAAAGGTGAGAGATTCTTTAAGCTCCCTGTGGTGGTACCAATTAAAGTTCATACCATTTAGCAATTCTTTTGTCACTTACAGACTTTTTTGAGCTCAAAAACGGACACGCATAGCCATGAAGACTTGTTCATAGATGACCACGATTCTTTAGAAAAAGCACTTCGAGGAGGTGTGGGATTCATGAGCTCACTAGACACGGTCGTAATAGCAGCAAGGGATTTGAATATTTCAGAACAAAGCCTTTGTAATTCCATTTCCAGTGTTCCTCTTGATGGACTAGTACTACCCTTGGCCTTTTATTTCCGGCCTGGATCCCCTCTCAAAGAACCTTTTAATGTCAAGTAATTACCATTTATTTAATTGAATATTTTCAATACCACTAATTCTCAAGGGACCATGTACTTAATTTGGATTGTTTTGAAAAATAGATTGCTAAATTTAATGAACAGAGGCTTGATTCATCGATACATGAATGACTATGTATGGAATACAAGTCCACTTTGTCTAACTGCTGAGACCAACTCGATAGAAATCATTCAGTTTTCTGATGTTAGCTCAGCCTTTTTTGGACTGAGCCTTGCAGTTCTCGTTTCCGCTTTGATAATGGTAGCTGAAATTGTATGCAAATTCAAATCTCATAAGCAGCCAGCAGGAATTTTGGCTCAACGGCAACAGTATTTAGAATAATAAATGTGTAAAAACAAAATTATGCTTAATGGTGAATAAGTCTGTTGCCCCTTGTAAACTGGACACTTGTCATTTATTGTTTTAAAATAATTGATTCAAAACTCGTAACTATCAGGTATTTGATAATATCCTTCGTTCCTTCTGTTGTCTACGGCATAATTTAAATGGTGAGTAAAAAATGTTTGAATATGGCCAAATAGTTCTCATCAATAGTTCTGCAAATGATTTGACAGAGTTTTCCTACAATTATTCAATGTTCTTTATGTCAGTACATAATTACCACCAGTGCGTATCCTAATAATCCTTCAGACCCTAGAGACATCAATGTCAGAATTGCTTCTTCAATATTTTTTCAGAAAGTAAAGTGTCTGTTATAAGTTGTCTATAATTGATAGTCCTTAGACTGTAATTTATCGTTGAACTTGTGAATAATTTATAGCATTATAAATTTCAAAGAACTTTACTAACTGACATGAGCAGCAAGGTTGAAATCATTAGCATGTTGAAAATAAAAATCTATATTGGAAATCATTAAATGGACAGGTCGGAAATATTTTTATCCAAATTGAGTTGGCTTTCATAACAAACCTAACGTTCTACGAAAGAGATGAACGTTAGACATCATTAATTCGGATTGCCCCAAAAACCAGTCCTTATTTAACTACTTAGCAAGAGTTTTGAGCATTGAAAATTTTTAAACCACAAGTTTAATATTAATATGTCATTCTTATATTTATATTTTATTTTAATCATTTTAACAATGTTGATCTAGATGAGATTGTGGAACGGAACTTTTTTGCTACTAATTGGTTGGATATATTTGAGAAACCTCATTCTGAAATATATTTTTGTTCTGATCAAAGTCATGGCTCGATTTAAAAAAGTTAGTTATTGTAAAATGGTAAAAAATCATAAACTTAGTTTTTATCTAACCGATAACATTTCATATCAATTTTTGAGATAGATTATTGGCCAAGTTTTCACAATAATGGAGCAAATCAATTCAGCATGTGCAGTATTTCCCAAATTCCAAGGATTCTTCAAAGCTTTGAAACTGACTTTGTTAACCACGATCTACAGTTATTTATTTGTTTGAAAACAACTTCTGACACAAAAGATGCTCTTTCCCATATAAGTAAGCCATTTATATAATGAATCGAGACTGATTTTCTAGTTGAGACTAACCATTTCCTTTGACGATGAAGGTGGCAAAGTATTACACTCCAGAGGACAAGTTCCGCAAAAGGCTTTCGTTGCTTGTTTTATGGCCTTCTGGAAATTCTTCAGAATTCCAGAAAAGTCTTCAAGAAATTGCTCCCATGTTTCCACTAAGCAGTCTGGTTTATTTCCTCTTTCTCAGCGTCCATCTTTGGGAAGTGTATTACATTGCGAACCAAGTTTATGTTAGTCACGTACAAAGTTACCTTCATAATGGAACAAGGCCTCACACAGATCATATTTTAATTCTAGCCAATGCTGCCCGAAATGATTTTCAAAAGACTGTATTGCGGGCAGTGGGCAAGAATTCGATTTTTCTCAAGTGGTACAATTAGTGCATAACTAATTCAATTATTTGGCACATAGAACTATACTGAAGAGCAATATTATGCTACTATTATTAGAAATGGGTCTGAAAAAACATTTGGGACTGGATTTTCAGTCAGCTTGATCGAAGACTTGAGCAAATCCTTAAATTTCACGTAATTCTAATAAAATAAATTTTATGTGTCATAAAATTTTAAAGCTCGACCTGACTACTACAGTATGTTTACAATGATTTAGAATCAAAGCGATCATTGGGGAAGGTTATCTGAGCAGCATAAATAAATCTATCGGAGGTATGGGGACACAGCTTCTTGCAATGGAAGCAGACATTGTCGTCACTTTCTGCTACATTCTACCATTTAGAACAAGACTTTTGACCCCTTCGATTCACCTACAACAAGACAAGTATGGGAACAAGATTTATGTTGATATCTTTTAAATTTTTTCTTGATTGAATATATTATTATGGCTCATCGAAAATTAGATTTGAACTTAAAATCCTCAAAATTATCATATTTTATCGATAGCATTAGAACATTAGAAGTGACAAAAGCCGTACTTTGAAATCAGACAAAGGAATTTAAAATTTTTAAAATAGGTTTTTTAGATTAAACATCAAAATTTCATAGGGCAAAATTTCAGCCAATGCATTCCTGTTCAGTTTATACCAAAGCTGTATTTGAATTTCGTCAACCACGCGGCACGCCAGAATACTCACAGGAATATGTTTATAAATCCTTTTAGCTATCGTACCTGGATTACTCTCGGAACCCTATGGATTTTATTTATGCTTTCCGCTACTCTTATTAGCTTCAGCTTCAATCAGTGTCACTGTCAGGAGCATCTGAAATATTATGCTTACCAATACTTCTGGATTCTAGGAGCTCTCTGTCAAACAAGTAATAGCTTTTGACCTATAGCTGACAAATTGAACAAATTGATTGAGTAATAACTTCAATTAACAATTTTGAAGGTTTTAATCTCCCAACATCATCATCAATCTTTTCCTTTCGAATTTTCTTTCTGCTAATTTTGCTAGCGTCTTTTATACTCTACGCCTACTATTCTGCATCCATTGTCTCCAGATTGACAGTTTCCCGTGGGGCAGTAAATTCTGTGAAGGATCTATTTGCTGCCGGCTTCAAGCTTTTAGAGGACCCTATTTTTAATTACTCTCAGTACTTAGGAAAGGTAAAAATGTGCTCGTCTTTTTTAGTTTATAACGGATCGTAGTTTGGTAACAAGATAGAAAGGTATAGATAAATTATTTTTGTGAAGGAAAATATTTTATCAATTTTATGGGTACGAAATAATAGAGAATTTCAATCAGCATATCAATAGAATATTAAGTAAATGTTTGTTGATCGTGTTTTCGAGGAGCTCTGGATATGGAAAGATATTTGTTCTAATTAGAAAAAATTGCGTGTTTTAAGCTTATTCTAGGTCTACGTGTGGATCCAAAAATCTGGAGATCAAAATTCGAAAGTGACGTTGATTCTGTGGAGAAGGTTTTTCAGGGAGGATTCGGATTCATGAGTTCAATTGATATTGTGATGGGAGCCGCAAGAACGTTAAATATTTCAGAGCGGAAGGTTTGTGACTTGCTGTCCAATGTCCACCCCGATGGTTTAGTCCTTCCCCTTGCCTTCTTTTTCAGAAAAGGATCTCCCCTCAAAGAGCCGTTTAATGTCAATTGTCAAGTAATAAACCTTATGAATTTTTGAATCCTAAAATACTTAACCGAAGGTAACAAATGGATAGTTAAAGTGCTAGTTAATTTCATATTGAATTTGCTTTCAATATAGGTTAATAAATTCTCTCAATCGAGGTATGACTCATCGGTACTTGGAAGACTTTATATGGAAAACCAATCCACTTTGCCAGTCTGTGGTGAAGAAGATTGAAACTATTGAGGTTTCTGATGTCAGCTCTGTTTTTATTGGACTATGCTTTGCTTTTGTATTCTCTAGTTGTGTTCTACTTCTGGAGATTGTTCTGGAAATGCGAATGTCTTGCGAATACTTGCGAGACTTCAAAAAACATTTTTCAAACTGAAATAATTACCAAATTAAAGCCCAAACAATAATACTATACAGGTTTGTAATGCAAAGGGCTTGTAATAAGTAAATTAATTTCCGAAAAATATTGTAAGTGGTAATTTCCCAAATACAAATACAGAGTGCTAAAGCTTTACGTTTAGCACTTTCCAAATTAGAATCTAATATATTTAAATGGGCTAAATAAAATGATGGCCTAATTTGATAAGCGGTTGACTGTGCTAAAGGATTGTCATGACTGATCCTGCATCGATAAATAATGCAAATATTTGTCAGTAATTTGTAAGAACGAACTTAACACTTTAAATTGCATCAATCAGACACTAAATCGTCCCGTGTAAAAAAAATCCATGACTTACTAATAACCAGATTAACTGGAGTGTTGAGAAAAATTATTGTCTTTCAACTATTACATGGACAGCCGGTTTGATCCTTATTTGGCCATGAACAAAATCAACGAAACTCTACAAGTGATTTACCATGATCATCTGGTAAGATTAGTTCATGCACTTCAATTGAGTGGGTTTAAATGAACCTTACGAAGAATGAGTTATTATGATTTATTTTACTGAAAACCTTAACTTGATAAACAGAAACACCCTATGGGAGAAAACAATGGCACAGTAGAATACACCGCCATCCGTGGAATACTAAACATGTTAAAGGACTTGGAATTTATTTCGAATTTTACGTAAGTCTGCACGTCTGCTTAGCCTGATCTACAGTCGAATTAAGATTACTTCAGACAATTTTTTTATAAAATGATTATAAAGAGCGATTAAACTCCATCACAAGGTCCTGCAATTTTTAAAGAATATTGGTAGATTTAAATGTGAAATTGGTTTGGTACCGATAAGATTTTAGCTGGATAAGGGTCCTATATTTTCATATGGTTTATGGACGATTTAAGGTTACAAAAGTAAATGAATGTATTTTATTTCAGTTCCAACATCACGACAAAATTTTGGAATGACGGGGTGGACGATAAATACGAAACGGAAGTCATCCCTGCATTCTTGCAAGGAAAGGCCGATCTTGCTGTCAACTATTATTACATCCTCATACCAAGACTAGCCAACTCTGTTCCCCTTCATCCTATTCAGTACGAAAAGTATGTTGAACTCTCTTGCTGACTTTTTTGAACATAGCACTTAATAGTTATCAAAATAAGTAACTTTGTATAATCTCAGATTCTGGGCATTCTTTCGCCAACCTCACTTCAGCTCTGTCAAAAATATTTATACCCAATCGTTTAGCCAAGGGCTTTACACTGGTGTCATGCTGCTTGCCTTTCTTCAGATGGCAAGTATTTGCGTGGCGATGAAAATTCTAAAATTACGAGGCAGTCTAAGGGAGTCGATTTGGTACATGGTGGCTTTTATCAGCCTCAAAAGTAATTTCAAATCTTTAGCTACAATATAGAAATTTTCATATATAATAGCATTGAATGAACTTACCGTTTACATTTATTTTCCATAAGGCTATGATTTTCGTTTAAATCATTCATCTTTACGAATACTTTTCCTCTGCTGTGCGATTTTCTTTTCCCTAGTTTTTGCTCTCTATTCAGCATTTCTGACTTCCGCCCTAGTGCGAAATCCCAACCTGATTAATTCAATAGAGGACTTGGTAAACTACGGATTCACATTCTTCGCTTTGCCTCGAATCTTCAGATCGATTATGAAACCGGTTTTTTCCTCTATTAAATGATAAGTCACACAAATGACCGTTTGAATAACTATATTGAACTTGATTATAGGAGTGGCACAAAACATCATTGTTAGGAGGGTTAGGACCAAAGGGAAATAACCTAAGTGAATTGGAATCGTTCAAAAAAGTCATTGAGGGGGGACATGTCCATATTGATGCCTTAGAATCATATGTGGCAAATGGGAAAATTTTAAAGTTGACACCAGATAAACTGTGCCTCATAATCGGGCAGCTTCCTCTTCCCGAAAGGTCAAATAATATTATCAGTTCTGGATTTTTTGTACCTACAAATTCAACGTTTCGTGGGAGGTTGAATATCAGGTAAATACATTGATTTAAAAGCAACGTTTTATTTGTGTGGTTTAATTTTTGTTAATTAATGTTTTAGATTCAAATATGTATTTTTATTGCAGTATTTTACGTCTTCGGAACTGTGGAATGCTTTTTCGATACAATACAATCTATTCAAGATATAGTTCTTATGTGTGTCCAAAGGTTCAAGGAAAGTATCAAAAAGACTTAGGTCTTTCTCATGTCGGTACACCCTTTATAATTATTTTAGCTTCGATTCCGATGTCGATTTTAATCATTTTAGCTGAAATACATATCATAAATCGATAATTATTCTAAATATTACTAAACTAGTTTGAAAATCATATTTATAGGATCTAACGTTTAGAAAGTGCATTTTATCCGTGTGGCAGTTTATTTCTAGTTCTATCCAAACACATTTCTACAAATAAAAAAATCATCGACAAAACTACAAATCCTAACAAGCCAACGAAAATACTCATCACATTTTCTATCCCAAGTTCATCTTGAAATTTTTTTCTCTTCTTTGGGCACTTTAAGACCATTGTCGTCATGTAAACGTTCCTATACCTTTTTGCAAGTCCAACCTGGATGATTTTTAGTAATCTATAAAGAAATGCATTTTAATATTCATCACTTAACTTGGTAAATTTCAATACCAATCCTTTATACCGTGAGTTGAATAGATTTCGATAGGGAAAGTCGTTCCTAGAATAAAATCCACCTTTCAATTTTCCACCGGACATTCGTATATGAGATATTTTGCTACAAATCTCGTGGCTGGGGATTTTTAATCTTGCAGAATTAAAATAAAATAAGTCCAATGTGTCAAGATGGGCATGATTGCCTTGAGATAATAGAATCTTTATAGAATCATTTCGGCTGATTTTTAAAACTTTCACAGCGTTCACTGTCTAAAATATCAACAGCAGTAGAAAGAATTTGAAAAAAGTAAATACAATAAAGGATATTCTTTTCCCTCGGCTGTAGGTGTAATTTTCATTTTACCTCTCGATAAAGTAGTGTTGAATTGACACTTGGCTTTATAAACATAGTCAATCCTTGATCTAAAACCTTTTCATATGTCAAAACCCCATTCTTCACAGTCAAGAAGGCTAAAATTGCTGCCGCGTAGTAAGCGTTTAATAAAACGGACATCAAACTTCCAGCCAAAATTAATATTCGAATGGGAATAGTTGTTAGTCGAAGGCGGAAGTCTGTTAATTCAACGAAGGTATTTATTTACACATGAACCAACTAAAAAAAGTTTCATTATAAGCTTCCGAATGGCATATCTGAGAAATCTTACAACTTCAAACACCCTTATTAAATATTTGTTAAAGTAATTAAAAAAATTTAACAAGCAAGTAAAAAAAGATCGCTTTGAACTCGTAAGGCCTCCCAAATAATTGAATACCTTGCTGTGATATAGTAGCAATAGCCCAACATAGGCCTTCCTGAATTTTCCACCGGCAAGATCTTGTGGTCTGCAGGGACCTCTCCGTTAAATGCACAACGGATAGACCAATCAGAGACATCAAGGTTAAAAGACAAGCCATAAATTGAGGAGTAAAAATTTCTCGAAATAAGTTCCTGTATGCATTTCTTGAAGGCTTGTGAAAAAATACATGGAACCTTTTGGACAAAAAAAAAGTTATTAATTAATAATATAATATACAGGGTTTAAAGAGTTTTAAAGACCTGGAAAAATCATAAGAACATCCTGTAGATTCAAATAGCCGAGTTCAAATGTTTAGATATCTTACGTTTCAACGGATAAGGGGACCATAGCTCTTCCATATCTCAGCCGGGGGACTATATAGTACAAATACCCGAGGGCAATATCAGCTCTTCCTTTAGTAAGCAAATAACCGATTGAATCATTTTTCGAAAACTCTCCTTCTGGAAAAAAGTCTTCCGCTGATTGGAAGTTTATGCTGGATTGTAAAAACCATTAGCTAATTATAATTTGAATTATATTCATGAGAAATAGTACTTACGAAAAGTTGAGCATCAGTTTCAAATCTTGAAGAACGCTTAGGGCCATGCTGGGGCCCAGGACTAGAGTACCATTCCCATCGGCAATAACATCTGTGACACCCTTGTCATTCTGTTGAATGGGGTGTATTTTGTTCGATTAATACTTAAAAAAAAGACATTACGGTTTGAAAATCGTACCACTGCTGTCGTGTAAATTTCAATTCCATCCATTTCGATTGTTAATGTTCCTGGTAGAACAGGGAAGGGATCACAGATCACTCTTGCATTCGAGAGTATGGAAACTAATCATGCATTAAACAGTTTAATGATTAATATATTTTTAATCAAGTACAAATTTTAAAGGGGATTTTTAAAAAACTTGTTGTTTAGGGCGAACTTAAATGCAGGTGCAAAATTTTGAAACCAAGTCATATTCTGCCGATATGAGAAACCGATTTTGACGATCGGATTTGAAGATAGTTTGGACTTTACAGGTTTCGATTTGATGTTATCGATTTGTTCCTTTCTTAATGGATATTGGATGGATCCATAATGCGCGTTTCGGAATTGCAGGCGACAGGAAATGTCAATTCTGGCTCAAGGACACTTTATTTAATTCCCTTAAATATCCGTGACTTTGTAGGCTGAATTAGAGCTGTAGTGGATTTATGCATAATCAAGTGTTATTAAGGTGGATACAGGTCATTGAATTCAATTCAATTTAATCAGAAATGTCAACGAACAATGTATATCATTCTGTGTTGGTACTACGTAAGATAGCCAATCCATTTCACATTTAGAATGTAAAGGAAAGTCGTCACTCGTCTCTATCTTAAGAACCCCTTAATGTCAATCCAAAACTTAATTATTTCTCCACATCTAATTCATCAAATCTCTTACGAACTGACCAATATAATAGAGTTAATGTTGACAAAGCCCATGCAGGCACCAAAAGGCTTTTCATCGTTAAAAAAATTAATAGAAATTTTGTACGTCTGAAGAGAAAAAATCGATTGTAATATCATTCCGCTGACTGGTCTATATCAGTATTTATCTGGCTTCAGCCTTCAATGCATTTTCTACACTTATAAAATATTAATGAAACTTTTATGCGAAGTAATCCTTGGGGTCTAGTATCAAAAATAAATGAGAGATGGAATCGAATGAAAGTTGTAGAAGTTTTGCAATCAAGTAAGACAAGCTTAAATTAGCAAAGGTTCCAAATTCCTGAGGAGTTCAAAATTAAATTCTGTAGTTGAATGATTGATGATTTAGTAGACTCCACTTACTAAACATTTATTTAGTAATTACAATTTGATATAGGTAAGTATGTGCATAGCATCGGGCATAGCCCCTATCTAAAATAAATGTTTGAAAAGTTATATATTGATTTGAACTATAGTAAACACAAATTTAAAACGTGATTTTGTACTTGTTCTTATTGAATTGCAATAAATCAGATCTTCCGTTTGATTCTCAACAGCGGTCCTGATGTCGTTTCCACCCTGCAAAAATAAACGTAACTTCTTAGATCGAATCATATCCACAATTCAATGTAAATTCTTCTAAATATTCAAACATTAACTATAAATAAATTTGGGTAAGTGCACAAGATTTCTGAGCTTACTTGTTGACTTCTCCGGAGCCTATAAGATCATAGATGTGGTAGGTGACTCCTAGGGGTACTGACTTTTTCATCGGCCTCTGCTCCAACTCCTTTATAATTTTCGAAAATATTTTTAAAATGACATTTTACGTCTGAATTTCATCGGCATTTAAAATTAAGCATTAATTACCGATTGTAAAATCTCTCCGAATTTGGTTCGCTTGATAGCATTTATCACACCTTTCTTGCCTTTCTCGTAAACCTTTATAAATTCTCCAGCACCGGGCAAACTAATACAATAACTCCCTCCTCCTTGAACCCCTAAATATCCTCCGTTGACCAACTGACGGATCTCGTCTTCTTCGAATTTCCATTTCTTCCTTAGGCTATCTTTTGAAAAATATCTGCAAATAAAATCATATTTTATTTGTAAAAACAATTCTTAAGTTATCATCTAAATTTTTAAAACCTTTCCAATCAAAGCTCAGTTTAATTGCAGATAAAATATTATAGAAAACGCGGTGAACAAGACTTTTATAGATTTAAACATGTTTGTTTAGTAAGAAGCCTGAAACTAGACTAGACACACTGGAATCTCCAAATACCTATAAGAACATACCTCGAGTTTTCTAATGACGCACACAGTTTAGAACCGGAAGTCGAAGGATCCTGTTCATCATCATCACAAGACGAAGAAAGTACTTGGGTCACAAATCGGTGGAAAATTCCGTCTCTTTTGATACCAACAAAATCACTACGAAAGACAATAAGATAATTGGATGACGTGAAGGTGGAGAAGGTTAAAATTTTGTTTTGTTTCGCCAATTTCGTTAGTTGAGTATCAATAATAAATCTACTAGTTACGACGGCCCCCAACTGAGAATACAAGAGTATTGGGGGGAGTCGGAATTGAAATACTTCGGTGGGGAAGCTCATTTTTAAATGTATGAGAGCGGCCTCGGTGTCTGAGGGCAGTTCTCTGATTTCCGCTCGCTCTTCTTCGGTCGCGGGCTGTTCCGCGCAGAGCCGTTTGCTTATCACTTTCTTATACAAATCAGGAATAAACTCCTTCGGCCCCGTAGAAGAAGGTCCAGCTTTTGAAGCTTCTCGTGCCTCCTTCCGACGTCTTTTTCCAGTCAGTGCTTCCATTGTTGAGCTTATAGGGCTTGAAGAGGATTTTTAAAATCCAGACCGTTTCCCGACCCCTCCCTCAGGTCTGCTTGGTCTGGGAAACATCAAATACAAAAAAAGGATTATTTGGACTGACACAAAGTGGGTTTCGTCTGCTTCTTGAACACAATTCTAAATTTTTCAGAATTAACATTCTAAATATTTGTAAATATAATAAAAGTCTAAAAACATATTCTTTTGGAGTTTTGACTTTACATTTTATTTGATCTCACGACGAAGATGAATGGCGTATCATAATCTACATTGTGTTTTATAAATTTATTTGGGTTCGGAAGGTTAAATTTAGATCTAGTTTATCAGTAAATCCTAAAATATGAAATGCTCTCATTTTTGCTTCTTGCACGATACATAAACTAAACTTGAATGTGAAAAAATATGAAACACTTCAACACCCGCTGCTTCTTTTTTTATGTCCCCCATAGAACTATATATGTCCCCTTTTCAAATCCCAGCTTCCCCAGTCACCAGCAATCCAGTGATAGATAATACTTTAATTAATAGTTCTTTGACTATTCAATTACATGAATTCAATATAATGAAAGCAATTAAATTAAAAATTCCTCGAAAAATGTGAAATTTTCTGTTAAAATATTAGGTGATTCGGATGTCAGGTTCGGAGGTTATTTGTATTCGGCAATAAAAGTTATCCAGAATCTAATCTACCCTTGTAAGCTTTGAATTGTAACTAGGAGTATAAAGTCCAAAATGGATCCTTTAGGGTTCTCCACGAGACGAGGCGATCTCATCTTGTTCGAGATGAGATTCGAGGCGAGACGACATTTTTTATCTCGAGCCTAGACTAGATGCGAGACAAGATTACCATTGTCTCGTCTCGAAACTTGCCATCGTCTCGAGAAGAGCCCTAATCTTTACAATGCATGCCACCCACGTATTGTCCGAAAGATATGACATGTAAAGACCCTACGCAGAGCTACAATGTTTTACGTCTTAAGTTATAGATAACCATCTATATATACCCTGACTATAACACTTCGATCGGATCACAGGTTATAATTGTTATCGTTAATATTTGATACGCGTACTAATTACACCTATCTAATCTTCCATATTAGACTTTCAAATTATACCATGATACAATATACAAATTCAGGAGATAATTCAGTTTTTCACTTGCGATAATTATATTCTTTATTCCAACTTCCAAGACAAGTTTTTGTCAGGACTTCAGAATATATTTCGATCGAAGATACTTGCGATGAAGAGTAGGTATGCTTCATGATTGATGAGTTCGGCTCAGAGTCCTAAAATGTTGCAGCAGTTGCCAGAGCAGTACAACTGTGCAACATGGGTATCTAAGATTGGGCTAAGTTCAAGTGAGATTTGTTTTGTATTGACTCAATCGGAATGACTCATTGATTTTGAAGAACTCCATAGTTTTGGAGATCCACATTAGCGGATCCCTTAATGGGTGTGGTTGAGCTGTTTATTTTTCAGTGTTCGACCAGATCGGTAGATAAGAAGACCAACCAGAACCGTCCTTGTTTCGATTTGTGTCTTGATTAAATAATGAAAGTTTAAAATACATAAATAAGACAATCTCTGATTCAATAATAATTAAGTCCTACGTTACCTTTAATAACACTCTCCAACTTTCCAACTTCTTCAGTAGTGAGTCTCAGCATTGTCTTTAGAACTGGAACTAAGCGCTGTCGTTCATCTACCCCATTCAGTGTTACAAACTGCAAAAAAGTTGGCATTTTTATGTAAGAAAAAATTAATGTTTATTTTCGTAAAAATCCTTACTTTCAAAAGCACGTTCTTTAGGTACTCAGTATTTTCCTTTAGGTGTTCCTGACGTTCTTTGTCCCTCTCTATCCTTCTTATTTCTTCCTTTAAAGCATCACAAAGTTGACTCAACCTATCACAGTTTGCCTCAGACTCTCGAAGTAAAGCAGTCAGATGATTTACTTGGCTCTGACATTTAGCAAATTCTTCTTTAACGTTTACTGCATCCCGAGTGGTCTTTTCTTGGTCGCTGTCACTATCTGCGGTATTACATTTATATTCAATTTGGGTTAACATTTATATCAAGAGATTGAAATGTTTGAATGGGTTGGTGTGAATACGTTTGAAACCGTTTGTATATGAAATGAAAGATGAAAGTACTTACGCTTTGAGTTTGAATCAAAACTACTACTGAGCAATTGTTCAAATGACAAATTGTAGTCCTTATCAGCCCGGGGTGTATAAGCAGAGGTTACGCTTTCAGAGCCCTGAGATGAAATATATTTTCAGCAAATCATGAACTCCCAAGCAGGTGTTAGCTACAGCTAACCGCTGTAGTAACTAGTAACTTATGACTTACTTCCCCTTCTCCTCTGGGAATCATCCTCAACTGATCAAAAGACAAGCCCCCAGTGTCAATAGTCAAGGGTTGCGAAGTCCTACGGTATACATCTGTGCCGATTCCACGAGTTGTCTCTGATGAAGTGGATATCCTGCCTGTAACTATAGATTTAAACGCCGATGGTGGACTGGAATTGTTACTTTCCAGCAGAAAATTACACGACAGTTCCTTTACAGTGACACTGTCTACCCCATCTGTTTCTTTGAGCATGCCAGGATATTTGAATAGCACACATTGTTCCCTTAAAACTTGAATTTGTGTTTCGTATTCGTCTTTCAAAGACTCTACTCGTGCCTTAAAATATAATGTAAAGTATTATTTAGTAGTCCAACGACAATAACTAAGGATTTTAGTTTTGTTTTAGCATAATTTTTTTCTCATGTTGCATACCTTGAATACTGTAAGAGAAGTTTCTAACTCAGTTTTAGCCTTCTCCGTCTGATTTTTCAATAACTCATCCTTTTGTCGTAGTTCTAGTTTCAGATTTTGAACTTTGTTATTCATCTCCATGTCCTTGTCAGTCCCGTCAACTTTAAGTTGATTAATTCGAACATTTAAGTCAGCTTTATCCATTAGAAGATTCTCATTCTCCAATTTCATCGTCTGCACTCCACTCCTAACAAAATCAATCACAAAAGAGAGATTGATAAGTAAAGAAAGTAGAGAAACTCTCAATTTAAAATAGTTTTTCTACTTTAGAAATGAAATCTCGGCATGAAGATCTTGGACGACTCTCTGAAGATTTTCCACTTCGTCGTTATCTTGCGCTTGGTGCATTGGCTTTTGAGATTTTAGCATAGTCTGCGCCTTGATTTTATAATTGGAATAGTCGGATTCTAGCTGTTGAATTTCTAGCTTCAAATTTGCTACATGAGTTTCTCTGCTTCTTTTGTTGTCTTCAAGGGTTAATATCTATGATTCAAATAAACTATATTTTAAGCCACTGAAACGCAATAAAACAATAAAGCAATAAAACGGTAGATTTATCAATGTTCTTTAAACCTTTAACTCGAGGCTGGACAGAAGCTTATCTGAAATCCCACCCTTTTCCAACAACTCCTTTACTTGAGAAGCATAGCTTGTCTTGGAGCTCTCAAACTCTTGCACCAGTTTCTGTTGCTCAGACTTTTTCTCGCTCAACTTATCATTTAATTTAGATACTTCATCCTGGAGAAATGCAATCTTGTCTACTTTTCGAGCTACATCTGCCTGAATAAATTTATTAAAAAAGTCATGTAATGTGGATAAGTCGACAAAACCTTAGTTATCAATATATTCTAGACATACCTGCAGACTCTCTTTGGCAAGAATAAGCTGATTTTCTATGCCTTTGTAGCTGGAAATCTGTGATCCCAACTCTTCCATCATTCCATCCTTTTGATTTAGCTCCCTCAGAAGTCCTTCGCATTCTACTTTCTTCTCCTCTAGCGAGCCATAAGCATCTTGTAGCTTTTTCTCATAGTCTGTCACTTCGAGGGATAGTATTTGAAGTTGTTTCTTTTCCTGTTGAGCATCTTGTCCAGCGTCCTTAGCCTCCTTTAATTCCTTCTCCAGAATTTCCACCCTCAGTTTTAGATCCTGAGCATCCCCCGATTCCCTTTCAAGTCTGTCTAGCTTCTCCCTTAATACTTTATGCGAGGACGACAAACTTTGAATCTGAGAAAACGCTTCGGCTTCACTCATTTTTAAGCGGACAGTCTCCTCAATCGCCTTTTCAAGATCTTTGGTAAGTACTGACTCGGTCTTCTTTAGCTTCTCCACTTCATCCTGAGCTTTGTCAAACTCTTGCTGTATTTTCGATGCATTTTGGAGTCGCGGTTTGTCCCCTTTGAGGGACTCGATTTCGGCATTTTGTTCTGAAATCTTTTTTTTTAACTTGACAGCGATCCCCTTCAGCTTGTTGTAACGCTCCTCCAAGATACTTTCTGGAGTGGAGGAAACATTAGGATTAGGTGTAGAAGTAGCACTCACAGTACCAGATATCTTTTGATTATCGGCAAGTTTCGCAGTCTCAGTCTCATCTGTCAGGCCGACGGTAAACTCTATCCCTGCATTGAACTTCTCCTCCATTGCCATATTTTCTTGGCGATTTATCAAATCACCGATCAAACTATCGGTAGTGTGCTAGTCCATTAAATTAAAATCTAGAATAATATCCAAATATACATGAAAAATACTAACGTCGGTGTATTTTAAAATATTTAATATGATAAAAACACCTTATAGTATTACGTTTGAAGTTTTAAATCTTGCAAATTTTCTTCACAAACCTTATTGCCTTATTCGGGCATTCGGTCAAATTACAAAGTTTCGGCTAATGATGAATGTTGATTTTGTCACTGCTAACTTTGAACAGTAAGATTTTTGAAAATACAAAATAATATGGAAGTGGCAATCGGGTAGTTCGGGTATATAATTTAAACTTTAAATATTTTTAACATAATTACATTCCTCTACTTTAACAACAAGAGATTGTAACTTTTAAGTTCTAATTAATCTACAATATAATAAATTAATCAATTCTGTCAAGTCAAGATCGTCAATATTTAGATTGAATCGTAGGACCGATATGTGATATGTGCGAATTATGCGAGGTCCAGAAATTCCGATGGAGCAAAGTCAACAAATAAAACTTGACGTTTTATACATTTGCCCCATTAAAAAAGAGCGGTAAAGTCAACTTAAACTTACATGTGTTGGACAGGTTTTTCTTCAAACATGAAACTTTATTTTCTTTAGAACTTTCAAAAAGAAGGCTTTAAATAAAGTTGAATTAAATATACTGTCCATTTCCGAATAAGGTTAGACTTACCATCACTCTGTGGACGGCGTAAACACTTCAAATCTTACATTAACATCAAGGGACTAACGGAACTAAACGTAAATTTGAAATTGTAATACTCTTTTTAAATTCTCAAGACACAAGACACGAACTCTCTTAAAACTCATCTTCGCTTTTTCGTAAACGAATTTTGAAAAAGTTCGTGTTGTTATTTTGTCTTTGTAAGTTGCAACTCTTTGAAAGAGATAGATGCATGTTTAAATAAATTAAATAAAATGCAAGTGTGTATTGGGGGGAGGGTGGTCTAGATTAATGTAAAAAAAAATGTTGAATGTAGTTTAAAGTTTTAATTTCAATTTCAAGAGTGTGAGCAGCAAAGCAAAGATGTTTTCAAACAAGCGTCCAAAGCCCGGTGAGACGGAAGAGGAGCTTTTAATTCAACAAAAAGCTTTCCTCCAAGCCTTACATCTTCAACAACGACAAGGGGCACAACAATCATTCCAACCCGCTGCTACAGTTGTTAAGAAAGCGAAAAGAGACAATGAGAATGAGACTAATCCGCAATCCCTAGCTTCCGGGTCGAATGGACAAAGACAAAGCGATTTGCGACAGGAACAACTGATGGATGTCGAAGGGGACAGTGACAGTGCAGATGAAATACGAAATGAATCTGACTGCAAACCTAGCGATTCGATTGATAAGCCCCTGCTACGCACATCAATCGTAGAAAGGCCATTTGATCCAACAAAGCTCTTGTCCTTTTCCAGTCAAAGGATACTACCAAAAGTTGATATGAATAAAGTTAGTAAAAGTTCAGCCTGTACCGACACCAAGCAATCTGGCAGCAGAAGAGGAAAAAGTTTATTTGCTAGAAGCTTCGATGCATCATTCGGTAAATGTGCATCCGATACCTCGAAGTCCGCTAAAAATACGACGGAAAGCCAAGGAGGATCTGTTAAAATTCGGGACGAAACGCCAAGCTTATCCCATATGGATATAATGGATATGACTGAGCAAGAAATACTGGAAGAGCGAAACAAGGTTATAGAAAAGCTTGGTCCAGACCTTGTGAAGTTCATAATGTCAAGAAATAAAAAAACTGAGCAGCAAAATATTTCAAATATGGAAGTAGATAAAGATGAAGCTAAGCTAAAGATTAATATTACGGCATCGAAACAGCCAGTGCTAATTGAAGATTCTGAACTTCCGATTGATCCTGACTCTGTAAGGCAATTTCCTGGAATGGATAATATTCAAAAAGAAAAGTTAGCATGGACAGGGTTGATCAAGGAGGAGAGGATTATAGCCACCCCTTCTGAGGCAGGGGCGAATGCTCGATTTGATTTTGATGGAAAATTAATCATGTCTCAAGAAATAAGTGACCTTCGGACCTTTGAGAATGGACTGCATCATCACGGTGAGGAGATGAATAGAGCTGGATACACATTAGAAGAGCTTCTTACGTTGGTCAGGTCTACTAAGGGTAACCAAAGAGCAATTGCGCTGGAGACGATTGCAAATATTTACGAAAACGCACACACAGGTTCGTGCTCAATCGTTTGTGACCTAATTTAAACGTCGAAATCGAAGGATATATTGAATATGCGTATCCTTGACTTTCAGGCATGTACGATCTCTACTTCGAAAAGAGTTTGTTTCAGTTGGCTGATTATATGGACTTCGTGTACGCCATTCGAACTGGATTAGACAATGAAGATAAAACATCAGTTAATGCAGCATTGTCTTGTCTTGGAGCAATTCTTTATCCATGGGAAGAAGAGGTACGAATTTTAATATCTTAAATAACGAGCAGAATTTTTAATCTCATATTGCTATAGGACGCATAAACGTTTCACAAAAAAAACTCTTAGATCTGCCTAGACATTGTTTATCTTTGGGATGAAGCGAAGCCACATCCCTGGCTCTCTACAAAATCAGAAAATCTTGATTTGTCGTCGAATGATACAGATTCTGCTGAAAATCAAATGAAAGACATTGAAATATTACAATTAGACTTGATCGACTTTCTAGTCCACCGGTCTAATCTTCTTGCACGGATTTCGTATTTTCTAAAGATTGACTCTTCAATCTTAACTCAAAATGGTGTTCAAGGAATTATGAAGATTCTTATCAGAGTTGCAAGACATTCTCCAAATACTTTGATAGCACATAAGGATTTAATCCGATTGCTGATTAAAAACTATGCTCCACCCGATTGGAGGACCTCTCTTGCAGGTATAAATAATTTATTACTTCGATTAAATCCTTAAAAAAAGTTTCAACAGTATTTCGGACTGTTAACTGTTACTATCAATAATAAGGTAATTAAATTTAGTGCCTTTGCCTACAACATTAAAAGGAGTTCCTCTACCAATGGCTTTGAAAATTATTCGAATCCTGATTGATTCAAGCCAACAAAACGCGTCGATAATTTACACTGAGTTCAGTATTTTCCCAACTGTTGTTACGTATTTGGCAAATGATGAATGGTAACGAAATTTAACTACATCGAGCCTTGAGCACTCGCGTGATTCAGTTGAATACAATTAAGTTAAATTATTCTATTTAAGGCATTTAGAGAATCAAATTCAAAAGACTGAATTTCTAATCCTTGAATCCTTTCGAATTTGGATAGCTTTCATTGCTCAAGGAATTGGTATTAATGAATATGCGTAAGTTAATATAGTTTTTATTTTATAATCCTTTGAAAAACTATTTGATAAAACATGGACTTCGTTCTCTGAAACTCTAGTGCGTTCTTTCCAGTTTTAATTAAATTTACGAAGTACTACTTAGCTACTGAGAAACTACATCCATTTGATATGCTACACAGTGCCCATCTTTTTTCTCTACTACTCGCAATTTTAAGAATGAATGAAGATTCTAAAGGAATTAAAGCCAAAGATCGTCATTCGCACTGGGGTCTTGTCAAAGATGTAGTTACGTCTGTTGAACAGTTTGTACAAAAAGTTGTGGCTTTTTTGTGCTCACCTCACCTGAAAGATAGCTATGATCAAGTTAGTAATCAAAATAAATTCAAGTTTATGTTTTAAATAATCATGTTTTAATGATGTATATATTGCAGGATGCAACCCTCTTCTCACTTTCGAAAGCCTTAAAATTTCTAATTGAGACTTGCAAGTACCGGGATAACAAAATGTCACCAGTTGTTGTCTCTGCAGTTCATTCATTGATAAAAAGTAATGTTTATGGCCGTCTCACAACCAACTTGAGGTAACGGAATCTTTGCAATTGCTCATACCTTTTCTCACTTGCACAGTTTTTAACTTTTAATGTTTACTAACTTAATAGGCGGTATTCTGTAATCCTCATGGATCGCGAGGAAGGAAATCGATATCCATCTAACTTCGCCTCCGTGAAAGCAGTTCGTTTTGGTGGAAAATGGAACCCGATTATTGAGTTTCAGTCTTCGCTTCCATTTCTGGCATCTTTGCTAGCCTTTCTTAAGTTTAGTAACGACTTTGAGGGAGAATTAGTAATGAACGCACCTTTGACGACTTATGTGGCTGAAATTCTAAAGTCCAATGTCCAAAGTGACCAATCAGATTTCTTTGTCAGGTTTGAGTTATTGTTTCTGTGTGAGCTAATTGAATTACTCCCTAAAAATGCTCCGGAACGTTTCTCCATCGCTTACAAAGCAGTATCAGAGGTCCCAAAGGAATGTCCAAAACTCTTTAACCGTCTATTTAAATTAGCTCTTGAATCGAGTTGTAATGAAAGTGACAGAGTAAGTGCTTTTGATATTTTTGGCGGATATCTAATTGAAGTTGAGGAAGATGATGAGGATGATACTGTTAACCAACCTGAGCAAAAACAAAGCTCCGAATCATCAAAAAAGAAAGTAACATTCGAAGAAGGAACCAAACCTGCTGCTAATTGCAGTTCTGGAAAGCTGGAGTTCCGGCTTTGGTCAGAAAGATGTATTAGATCGCATTGGATTCTAGAACCTCTAAAACGAATGCGTACTATTGTTACGACCATTCCTGGGTACTTAAAGAATCACATAGAAGAGATTGAAATGCAATGCCGAGTTTGTCTTCAATTGATCGAAAAGTGCTTAGAGTCTTACTGTGGATTTATCTTACAAACTCCAAATGATTTCTTAACAGTGTACTGTCGAATTTGTCAAGTTTTCTTGCTAGGTAAGATTTCAATCATTGATGCACAATATCGAAATACGAAATTTTAAAAATTACAAGGTTGACACAGATTATTGCTGTTTCCCACAGAGTAGAGCTTTTGTTGCCTAAGTTTTTTATTAAAAAGGTATAGTAATTTTTTAGTCTAGAAGTTAATTTTATTTTCTAGGAGAACCCGGAATTTACATTGATGAAAAGATCGCTCCAATTCTGAAGAACATTCTTCGCGTTATGATTAATTGTGATGTTATACAAAGTTGTCGAGATAAATGCGTTTTTTCGAAAGCTCAGCCTCAACCTGGAGTACCCGACATGTTTCTAGACTTGTATGAATCTAAGTTATTTACATGCTGGTTTTATCATAACTAATGGTATTATAATAGATTTTAATCTTATTCAAACCAACAGCTACCCTGATCTACTAAGAGAGTTTACGAATAATTCTTATTTCAATGAAGTCTTCGCTCAATTTTTATTGATTCCCTTGAGAACTCCAGAAGCATCGCAGATCAAATCTAACTTCTGGACACTAGATTGCCTTAACTGCATTCGAATTAAGGAGCAGCAGGTATATTGACTTATTATTATGATGCTGTTTAAAATAAAATAAATTGACTCTTGATTGAATAATTTAAATTTGAATTTAACAGTCAATAATACCAGTCGAATATTTAACATCTGGTATGGAAAAAAGTCCGCAAATGTTGGGACTTTACAAGCGCCTTGTTGATTCTGGTAGGATATCCAAGGATAGAAACGAGTTTCTGTTCCAAGTTCTTAAATCTCATCTTGCTAAGTCAGACGAAGTGCTCAAGCAAGAACTGACTAATTTGAAAATTTAAACTTCTACTCTTGTAAGTAAAATTCATGTGTTAAATGCAATTTATTTCTTTCTAGGCTTAGTATGGACTTGTGATGTATTGATTTTTATTGCAATCATATATTGTTTTGTCATGAATCGTAATAGAACCATAAATCTTTTCTTGAAATTCCGGTGGTGGTGTAATAACAGAAATATCTGATTTTCGAGATTAGCACAGAAGATATACACATTATACAATTAGTAGGTATATCTCATTCAAATAAGATCAGAGCTCATGATAATTTCCAGTTCCGGATAGATTTCCGCAAATCTTGGCCGTTGATCCGGTTCGTATTGCCAACACCTTGTCATCAGTTGATAAATGACGTCCGGGGTCCCGTCCGAAGCAGGCATTCTGTATTTGGACTCTATCATCTCCCGAGCTTTCGTATTAGTCATTCCCGGATATGGGGTTTGACCTCGACTAAATATTTCCCACATGAGGATTCCATATGACCATATGTCACTCAGGGAAGTATACTTGCCATAGTTCAAGGCTTCTGGTGCGGTCCACTTTATTGGAATTTGCTTTAGACCATCGCTAACTACGTATTCTTGTTCTTCTCTTGACATTCCAAAATCGGATATTTTTATAGAACCGTTAGTATCCAAAAGACAGTTTCTAGATCGAAATACACAGCAATTGATTTCAATGATTCAAAATCAACAAGTATTATTTCGATGGATAGGTATCATCAATTACCTTGCTGCCAAGTCCCTATGAATGCAACCTTTTTCTTCTAAGTACCTCATCCCGGCACAAGCATCTTGGCACATTTTGACGAATTGCTTCACCGTTAACGAAACGCCCTTGTTCTTCAAATGAGTTAGAAGTGACCCACCTTAAAATTTGTTTAGCAAACGTATTTGTATTACTGTTTAATCTTTAAATTTCTTTGCGTGTGTTAAAATTACCAGGGACGAGCTCCATCACAATCATGATTGGTTGCTTTTGTACACAAATTCCAACAAAACTGACGATATTTGGGTGGCTGTACTGTTTGAGGATTCTTCCTTCCTGAAGGAATTTCTTTTTCTGTTCTTCCGGGAGATTGACCTTGCAGGTTTTGACTGCAACCAATGTACTGTTTAAAGATGCTTTGTAGACGTCTCCAAAATTTCCCTGAAATTTCAACCAATTTAGTTTCAAGTTAGATTGCAATTGAAGATAGCGTAAAGGTCTTTGAATTTTTAGAAACTATTTTACTTACCTTTCCAATCTTTTCAATTAATTGAACATCATCGTTATTCAGTTCCCAGTTTTCTCGTTTGACTGGTTTCTTTATCACAGCACCAGACCGATTCGTTACTGGCATTTGCACTCCTATGTAATGGTCCACAAGCTCTTTAACTGTAGGCAAAATTGGTCCTTCAAATCGGAATTGGCCCTGGAATCATAGAAAATAAATTTTAGAATGATTTATTTTACAAATGCTCGACAATTACTTACATCAGGAGTTGTTTGAACTATGAAGTGTTTAGGGCCGTTCCAAAATACAGAAAGGACTATCTGACGCTCATCGTTCTTCATTGTTTCTCTAATAAGGAAATCTCCGTCTCTGAATATTTTGTTTAAAAAAATTAATCATATTTTTTGCTTTTATGTTTCAGTGCTTATTATTTTTAAGCTGGGAAATGGTGGAAGAAATTATTCATGCTTACTTTTTCAATAGACGAACCACATCTTCTCTAGGAAGTACGCCATGGAACCAGTCTTCTTCCAGCAGTAAGGCCGTATTCTTATCCACAGTTGTTATCGACACATTATCACTAACCGCTTCGGTAGTTTTTATAACAGAGGACTCATCATCAAAAGACACTGTCTTTTTTGTCCGAGCATTTCTAAAAAATGTTGCAAACCGATTCGTGCCTCTCTTAAAGGACTGTTCACTTATGAGGGATATCGTCTCATCTAATTGGCACCCATTATCACTCAGTTTTTCCTTAAATTGACCATCGATGAAATCTCGGAGGCTTCGTAACCGTTCCGTGTCACATCGAGCCTGACATAGCTCCACACCTTTCATGTCCGTTAGCCTGTGTTCAGTAAGCAATATAATTAGTATGAACTAATACAACTTACAGTTTGTATTTGTTCATAAAAGCTTTATTCAAGTTACATGGAGGCTTTAAGTTTCCCTACTTCCTCAGTCTTATCTTTCAAATGAGTTTCATTCGTCTTCAATCGTTTCTCTACTTCCGCAAGCCGACCCTTGAGAAATTCCACGGTACTGGAATCTACGATTATGGAAGGTTGAGAGAAGGGGCTGTTGGTAAAATTTGCAGGCTCGAACTTAAAATCTTTAACTTGGAGGGGCTTCGATCTGATGAAATAATATTTCCTTTAACAACTCGCCGACATCACAAATATGATTTGATTTATAATAAATAACTCACTTGTGATTTGAAATGAGTTCAAGGTATTCCTTAGCGAATTCGAATTCTTTCAGCTTACTCTGAGGGGAAGGGCCATTGTTCCAAATCTGGTTGAGTATCTCGGCCCACAAGGTCACCTGTTTTTCGCACCAAGTCTGTTCAGTCTGCAAAAGGGCAGGGAGGAGAATCGTTCGGAAGTCCCTGTCGAATTCGGTACCCTCGTGGATCGCGAGTAAATAATCCGCATGCGAAATATTTAAACGACGTCTAGCACGGTAAAACTTATCTCGACTCTCGTCTGACCTTTTACCATTTCGTCCTAAAAGAATTTGAAATAATTAATTTAAATCAATTTTTGTTTAAAAGGTTAAGATATCTGACTCATAAGCTGCATATTCTACTTGCAAATACACCTTATTTGAAAACATTTTCTAGTTAATTTTTTCATCCATATTTGAGTGCGATTTTCATTTTTCATATTAACAAATATTGTATTGACCGTATTTTTCGAAAATTTCAAAACTTTAAAAACGATCCCAAATAACATCCTATTATGTTTTTGGTGCCAGTCAAACCCTCCGTCTCACCAGTAGGGCAAGCTGCAAAGTGACCGAACGGTTAAATGCCAAAATCTGTTTTGATCAGAACACCGCTCATGTAAGAAAAAACTATTAGTTCCAAATGACATTAAACTTTTAAATTTTATTAATTTACAAATTCCAGCGTGCATCCCTTGAGCCGATTTGTCGCAATAGAGGCCATTAAAAGTATATTCAAAAAAACTATTTTTAGAGTCACAACACAAAAACCAAACATAATTTAGCTTTTAGATCATCCAATCCGCTTTTCGTTTCGCTCCGCTGGTGCACTTAATTGCTACTACTTACAATCGGTCGTTTTATTTACGAGAGTCATAAAAAATTTCAGCATTCAAACTATGACCAAGTTCCAAGTCTTCCACTTTCAGACACCTCCTATTTGATAGTAAAATAAATACGTCGATGACATTTTTTTGTAAATTCACGCCATAGAACCAAAAAAACAAAAAAATGTAGTCTACGTATTTATTTTAAGTAAAAGTGGAAGACTTGTATTGTAACTTGGGCATCAGTATATACCATCCCAAGATTTTGGTGGTATTTATTTGGACCCAAATACCATGGGACCAAATGTGTCAGCAACAGGTCTTTATATTAAGTGTTGTTAACTTTTTTTAACACTTTCATAATCATTAAATCCTTAAGGGTTATCTTGGCCAAAGGTTTTGAGACTTATTACTTACTAGCAGAGTGGTGACCCAGTCGGGCCACAAAAAAGGAGGGTTTCCTCGCAGTCCCCAGTACCCCTTACTTAATAG